>VXAY01003858.1:399748-420072 GCA_013399855.1 Oxyruncus cristatus | reverse complement strand
TTTTTCAGGAGAATGCTGTGGGAGACGGTGTCAAAGGCTTTGCTGAAGTCCAGACAGACACATCCACAGCCTTCCCCTCATCCACCAGGTGCGTCACGTGATCGTAGAAGGAGATCAGGTTGGTCAGACAGGACCTGCCCTTCCTAAACCCGTGCTGGCTGGAAGTAACTGAATGTCGCTCTAGTCCTCATGCCCCTCATGGGTGAGGCCAAAAAAAACAAACCTGAAAATCCACCCTCTAAGATGGCACCTTTGATGGAAGGATTGGCAGCGAAGTCCAAGACTAAATTAGCCTCCAGCTTAAACTGTCCTCTGATCTGAGGCTGTCTCTCAACATTACAAACTAGTGGTATAGGAGGAATCTTGCACACATTGCTAGTTTTGCTGCCAAGCAGTCTTTCAAGAAGTTGTCTCCTAATCTGGTATCTTTACACAGAATAATTTCCTTCATGGAAATGCTTGCTAGTGGTTAAAATTATGGCCAAGACTCTCCATTTGGCCTCAATTTGCTCATGTCATGCATTGTACCACTACTAGGAAATAAGTGTGGTGTCACTCAAGATTATATTATACTGAAGCATGACCAGGAATGGGATTAGAGCAATATGATGTGACTGGGAGCAAGGAGTTGAACTATCCTACATTTGCTGGAGACAGCAGAAGACCTTGGTGAGAGGCAGTCACTGTGTGACATCTTCTGGGGCAAGAGGAGGGAAGGCAGAAAGGACTGCAACATGCTGTTGCCATGTCAAAAGGAAGAGTGCCTCCCTGCAATCATTTCCCTTCTAGCTGGCAACGGAAATGGGAGCACTTGGAAGTGAGAGCTTTGGTATTCCCTGGCTCTGCTGACCTCTATCATTGCCTCAGCCTTGGAGAGTTCAACATTCAGAGAAGAGAGCTGAGAAAAGCTCTGGTCAACCTCAATTAAGATTCTCTTTGGTTCCCAGAGAAAGCAGAAGAAGCAAATTAACATCCTGCCCTAGGAAGTTTTTTTGTTCTCATCATTACTGTGGGAAAATCCAGTTTTATCAGCACTGCTGAGAAAGCTTGCAGTAGCTTGAGGATTAGAGAACATGATGGCTTCCACTTAGGACAGCCTTTCAGCTTTCTGTCCTCTCTTCCTAAGGATATATCGAGATAATACATACTAAAAATATATGTATATCATCAGAGAAAATGCTCTCTCTGCACTTTTCCAGCCCTCAGCAATCAGTAACCTTTACATTTGCACCAATATAAGCCCCAAGCAGTTAGTGGGAGACAGAATCTGCACAAGCCAATTCAATCATTTCCTAAGAGAGGACAAAATTCAGGGCATAACATCAACTCCTTTCTCCTCGCCACAGCTTAACTGAAGGCCCAGTATGTCAGATTCACCTCAGTATGATTCCAGGGACTAGTCTGGAATCAATTTGAGCCAGTAGTCTCTTTGATTGCATCAGACCTTTAAGAAGTTTTGAACAACAAGGATCTAAACAGCAGGGAGCAATCTGCACAAAACCAATCTTTAAGGATTTTTAAAGGTCTGTGCTCTTTTTTTATTTCTTCTTCTTTTTGATTTCAAGTGCTTTCCAACTGAGCAAATGCTGCAACAAGTTCATGGGACAAGGCCTTGAGGCACCCCTGACTTTGGCATTGTTATGCCATAGACACTCCATACGTTTTTGGCACCTTGCAACAGCCACACAGACAGCCACAGGATTGATGGAAAGGGAAAGAAGCTGTTTTGCAGTCAAAAGAGAATGTACTCAGATTTCTAAGGCCATTTGAAAGAATGCCAGAATGATACTGTATTTCGGCATTCTTAAGCCCCTTTAAGATGATGAAGCAACTGGTCTTTTCCACATGTGATGATGTATTTCAGGACAAGAGTTTCTTCAAGATTTTCCAAGCCTGTGGGCTCCTGATCCTTTTTCAAATTAAAGAGATGATAGCATACCGGGGAGAATTGTGATTAGTTTAAACTCTCCACAGCTGCAAGAGATGAATGTAAAAATTCCACCCAAAAATCCACATCTTCTGGATTGAATTTACCTACATGACACAGAGTCCTGAGCAAGGGACCACTTAAAAGAGCTGGAGCAGCATCAACACTATTCAGTTTCTTCCATCACATCAACTCAGGGAAGGCTCATGACTGTTCAAGCCAACACATCTCCCCCAGCAGCACTGCCATGGTATTGGTGGGGATATTAACTGAGATATGTGGGGAGGAAAATGGAAGGATGAAATAAAAGCTTAAGTACGAGAGAATTCAGAGAGGGGTTACAACTCATTACTTGAAGTACCAGAGGAATTGTAAAACACCTTGTAACCGAGAGGCTTTGCTTGGGGCTCTCAAGGACTGCAGACCCCACTTCATCACAGGCTGACAAATTTTGAGCCATCTTGGCAATGGTGGGGTGCGAGCACTGAGCTCTCTGTCTCAGCTGACCTGAGGAGATGGCAATGTTCTATTTAGCTTCACGGGACCTTTCTCTCTAAACTGCTTCCTTTCTAATTAAATATAATAATATACAACATTCACGGACATCGTGGGCCATGTGCCCACTTCGGGACATCTGACCTCCGGTGTGCCTGATGAGAGAGGAGGCCGGAGTTCCCGTCGAAGACCAGTGACTGACACCTAGGCATTTATTAACACAGGGGTAGGTGAGAACCAGCTTTAGGGGACTTTCCTCAAAAATGCCTGCCCCGACTTCCCCGGAAGCTTTGGCGGGTGTCAGCGGGGCAACGTACCCCAGCGTCTGGGGCCGCCGCCCTCTCCACAAGTGCTTATGATCTCCGGGAGGGGAAGAGGAGCGGACCAAAACAAAACAAAACAAACAAAAAAACTACAAAAAAAAAAACCAGGCTTCCCCCGCGGGACTTAGCAAAGCGTAACCGTTTCGTTGTGCTGTAAACAGACCAATACGCAGCGCAGTGAACTGTATGACAGATGCATTAAGCATAAACTCTATCCAGCGCTTTTCACCGCGCCCCGTGCGGAGACGTGCCCTCAATACCAACTCATGAGCCTCCTCAGGCGAGTATTGATAGCAGGGTGCAGAAGCCCTTCTCAGCATGCGTAGTCGTGGCCGAGTGGTTAAGGCGATGGACTAGAAATCCATTGGGGTCTCCCCGCGCAGGTTCGAATCCTGCCGACTACGGCCCGGAGCTTACGGCTTTCATTTTTCTTCGTTTTTCTCCCACTGTTCACTGCTGAATCGCGGGAGCGGCTGGCCGGCCGCGCGCCCCGCCGCGGCTGAACTCCACAGGAGCCCCACAACCGCCCCCAACAGCGACCGGGCGCGGAGTCCCCGCCCTTGCCGGCGCGGGGCGGTGCGGGGACGCCTTGGCAACCGCGGGGGCGGCAAGATGGCGGACGACTTGGATCGGCTGCTGGATGAGGTGGAGAGGCGGCTGTCCCGCCGGCACGGCGGCGGACAGGAGAAGCCCGCGGCGGCCAAGGAGGACAGGTCAGCGGTCCCGCCGCACTTACGCACCTCCGCGCCGAGCGAGGGGCCGCCTGCGTGGCGCGCAGCCCGCCCCGCCCCGCCCCGGGGCCGGCCGGAGCCCTCCGGAACCCAAAGCACGCGGGGTGGGGAGGCGAAACGTTGGCCGGCGGTCAGTGAGTGTTCCGTGTAGTCGTTGGTTTTTAATCATCCAAGTCGTGCGCCAGCGAGCTGAGTTACTTCAGACAGTCTTTGTCTCTTGCAAGCATCACAATACCGGATTAAATATGGCGTTAAAAGCGGCATTAATTTGCTTCTGAGTCAGGGTTGAGGATTACTTGGCTCTATAACTCACCTCCTGTTATGTATCAAATATCTATAAATCTCGCGGGAAGCGCTTTAGTAAAAGTATTATCAAATATTTTATTCTCTTGATACTTCAGTCATTTCACAGAATCTCAGAATATTATGAGTTGGAAGGGGCCGACAAGGATCACCAGAGCCTGACTCCTGGTCCTTTGCAGGGCACCCCAGGAATTACACCATGTGCCTGAGAGCATTATCCAAGCACTTCTTGAGCTCTGTCAAGCTTGGTGCTGTGACTGCCTCCCTTGGGAGCCAGTACCAGTGCCCAACCACCCTCTGGGTGAAGAACCTTTTCCAAATACCCAGCCTAAACCTCCCCTGACACAGCTTCAGACCATTCCCTCATGTCTCTTCTTTTCTGTTCATACTTATTAACTATATCTGCTACAATAAGGACTTAACTTAGACTCTACACTTTCAGGTGTCTGCCTCAAATTCCACAATTTTCAATGTGGTGTTACAAATACCATCAGGGTCATTGCTGACAGTACGGCCAAGCATTCAGTCCGCCACACTCCTGCCACTGCCTTCCCTCAGGCTTCTATCCAGGCTCTCACAGTTGCCTTTTCTTGCCTTCAGGTTTCTATCCGGGCCCTCACAGGCATCTTTGCCTGCCCTTGGGTTTCCATTCCTACACTCAGGTTTACATCCCCACCCTCACAGACATCTCAGACTCCCTTTGGAAGGTCTGTGGACTAGAGGGGCTTGGCCAGATTCCTCCACAGGTGGGCTGCTGAGCACTTGCCCAACAGACATTTCAGAGACCCACGCCAGGATCTTTAAGAGCCCAATGACTAATGCAAGAGCAGAAAGCTCACTACATTTGGCCACATTATTGGACTTCCCTGTTGTTTGCATAATGGTTAAATGAGCACTTGATTTTAGTCAATTTAATTATAAACTTTTAAAAAATCTCAGTTTTCTTCTTTATCAGGACTAAATTTTTTCTTGATTTGTTGATGCAGGCCTCTCTGTCAAAGAGCTAGAAAACAGCAGACTTGAGTGTCACTTGAGTGAAAGCAAAGTGCAGGTGACCTTTTTTAAATGCATCCAGTTTGGCAGGGATTCCTTCAGAATTTCTGCAGTTGTATGGCATGAGGAGACAACTCCCTCTGACATTTTCATTTTACTGCTGCTGAAGGTTAATGTGAAAAATCAGGGCTGTCCAATATATTGCCCAGTAAGTGCAGCATGGGTTATATTATCATAGTTTTATTCAGGGTTGCAAGTGGTTGAAAATAAAAGAAGAGGCAAAAATAAAACCTATGATGGGACAATTCAACATGGACTGAAAGGTGTCACCCTGCAGTTTACATCTGTTCAGTCATGACTTGGATGGCCTACCTTAGATGCTACAAAAATATTACAGGAAAAAGGCTGTAACTGTTGTTATTTCTTAACTTATAATTCTTAGAACTGTTGTAGTTCGTTTAGCTACAAAAATGAAGGTTGATTTTTTTGTTTTTCAGATCAGCTAAATTGGTAATGAGTGCTGGCAGCAGCGAAGAAGATCTAGATGACATTATTGATGAAATCTGTAAGGACAGCAGCTTGACCAAAACACCTCCGGTGAGTAGAGTTTGGAGAAATGCAGAATTGATCAGGTACAACAATGGAAAGGAAAGCACCATAAGCTAACATTTTTAAGCAAAAAATTAACAATTAACTAAGTTAACTAAAACAATTAATTAAAAATTAACTAAAACGAGCTGTAGAATAAACTTGGAAAATAAAGCAGAAAGAAAAATGCAACAATCCTTTAGTGAGGAACAGGGAGGATATAAAGAGATGTTCTTACCTAGGCGGTAACAGGCAATTAAACAAAATGCTAGTTCAAGATAGGCCATAATGTCAAATATCACAGAATCACAGAAGGTTTGCAGTTGGAAGAGGGACCTGTGGAGAATGTCTGGTCCAACCACCTGCTTTAGCAGGGCTGCCTAGAGCCAATTGCCCAGGTCTGTGTCCAAATGGCTTTTGAATATCTCCAAGGATGGAGACTGCACCCTCTCTAAGTAACCTGTTTCCAGTGTTTGACCACCCTCACGAAGAAGTTTTTTCATGTGTTTAATTAAATTCTTGTACTTCAGTTTGCGCCCATTGCCTCTCCTGTCAGTGAGCCCCACTGAGAAGAGTTAAGCTACGTCTTCCTTATTTTTCCCTGGCATGTATTTTTATACCTTGATAAGATTGTCCTACCATTATCTTCTCCAGGCTAACCAATTCCAGCTCTCTTATCCTCTACCTATATGTCAGATGGTCTAGATCCTTAATCTAGATCCTAATCATGGTCCTTTCCTGGGCCCACTCCATTATGTCCATGTCTCTTTTGTGCTGGACATAGTGCTCCAGACATGTTTATGAGGTCGTGTCTGGAGTACTATATCCAGTTCTGGTCTCTCAAACACAAGAGAAAGATGGAGCTACTGAAGAACCTCCAGCAAAGGCCTATGGAGTATCTCTCACATGAGGAGAGACTGAGAAAGCTGGGACTGTTCAGCCTGGAGAAGGGAGGGCTCCAGGGGCATCTTATTTACCCAGTGTGTAAATACCTGCTGGGTGTAGTAAAGAAGGGGTCAGACTCTCCTCTGCAGTGCCCAGTGACAGGACAATAGGCCATGGGCACACACTGAAACACATGAAATTCTACCTGTACACAGAAAATGTTTTTTTTACCTTGAGTGTGGTCAAACACTGGGACAGTCTTCACAGAGAGGTTGTGGAGTCTCAGTCTGTGAAGATCTTCAAAACACAGCTGGACACAGTCCTTGGCAAGCTGCTGAAGCTGACCCTGCTTGGAGCAGAGGAAGGCCTCTTTCAACTGAAATGATTCTGTGATTCTGTCTCACCAGTGCTGAGTTGAGAGGAAGGATCATCTCCCTGGATGTGTGGCAACATCCCTCCTAATGTAGCCCAGGGTGCTGTTGGCCTTCTGTGCTGCAAGGGCACACTGCTTGCTCATAGTTAACTTGTTACTGACCGAATTTCCCCCAGCCTTCTCTGCAGAGCTGCTTTCCGGCTTCTCAGCCCTCATTGTATTCTGGTGCATAAGGGTTATTCCTCCCCAGGGGCAGGAGTTTGCACTTCCCCTTAGATGAACTTGAAAAGATTCCTCTCAGCCCATTTCTGCAGTCATTTGAGGTCCCTCTTAATGGCAGCACAGTCATCTGACACACCAACCACTGCTTCCCATTTTGTATCCTTTGCAAATGTCTTGTCTTGTTTCACAGCAGGAGATGGAGATGAAGCCACAAATTTACTCTGTCAAGACAGTAGAATGATAGAAGACATAGAAAATAGATACTCATTTCAGTATCAGCAGTAGAAAATTGTGTTATTTATACTTCATAATCGCTTGTGTAGATTCTCATATTTTCATTAGGGATACTGTTTTTGCTTTGTTTGTATTTGATTTTTTAGAGTGACTAAATCTGAGCCAACAAAAAACACTTCTATACCACAATACATACACCTGAGGGAGAGAGGATTATGTCAGTAAATTATATAATTTTATCATTTTATATCCATAGAACTTCCTGTTTAGGATCTAGAATTCGAACATTCTAGAATTCAAATAAACTGTTTTGTGTGCAGCAATTAAGAAACTTTTCAAAGACACTTTATCTTTTTGAATAATCTAAGTTTTTTATGTGTTTTAATGAAACAAAAGCTCAAAAACATTGAGGGAGAGGGCTCCTAAATTAAAACTGTCTTTAAAAGCAAAATTATTAAAAGGAAGACATAAAATACTAAGTCTTGTTTGTAAAGTCAAAATGATCATGTGGTGTTGAATTCCTTCAGGCAGAGCTGAAAATCAATATAGGAAGAGAAGCCTTGTTCTCACTTATCTGTTACTTCAATAGCTTTTGACTCAAAAGAGCCTTACAACCCTGAACAAGGAAACTCCCAAATCCTTAGTCCCCTTCTTCTGTGACTGAGATTTTCTAGCTTATTAAGTAAAACAGAATATTGTTACCTTGTTTTAATGCCACATTTTATTCTTTGATTTCTTTTTAAACAGAAATTGAAGTCTAACTTCGCAAGTCTCACACCTGAAAGAAATAATGCTGTTGTACAGGCACGTGGGAAAAAGTAAGTGAAAAATGTTTTAGCTTGTTGGACGTAGCTTGATTATGACTTGTGTCAGTTTAATAATATTGCTGCTGTTTAATCTGTGTTGACGTTAACTAAGAAAGACACTGAGTACAGAAACATTCTTTTTAAAGAAAAACAAAGATAAAAAGAGACAATTTTGAAGCATTGCTCATGTGTTTTCATGTGATCACAGTTATTTATTATAAATTTATTAATTAGTTACATTTTTGAACAGCATCTTCCTTTGCCTTATGGATATACACATTTATCAAATGCTGCAGTATATAGAGCCATATATATTTGGTATAGTGATTTTGGCAGAGTTTTTCTTTGAACATCTCGGTAATGGAAATTTTAAAATTCTGTAGTTTGCAAGCATTTGGATGCTTTGCCTGTATTTAATAAATACTATTTTATAAGTACCATGCTTTTAAACTAGGAGGAGCATTGTACTGCCTTCTCCAACCTGTTTTGCCGTAAGTTAATATTTTTTAATGAATCCGTATAGATGCTGTCCAGTGTACCTGGGTGGAAGTGCTTCACCATCTGGCATAGGAACAAATATTGCAAAAAGGTAGGAAACCTGAAAAAAAAAAAGTGCTACTTACTTTATCATTGTTTTTATTCACAGCTGTGTTTTTGTGGTCATACAGAGTTCTGCATTTGAACTGGACAGGATGGCCTTATAGTCATCTAAAGAAGGGGCTGCCTGTAACTGCAGTTGAAGTCAGCTGGTCCCTTCCAGTCCTCTGTTGTCAACCTCTAGATCTTTTGTTTGTTTGAAGCGTTGAAAGATGTGTGCAAATGAGACACAAAACTCCAAAAATCAGTAACAAGTAGTTAAGGAAATTGCTGCTGCATTGTTATGTGACTTAAATCAGTGGGCTGGTTTAAATCATCCCAGCGCCTGAACTGAAAATAGCCAGAGTGCTTTGCAACTGCAGCTGAATTTAGTAGGAGAAGATTTATCCACAACATCCTATAGAACATTATTGCATTTCCATGTGGGATTTTTTGTAGTAAGTAATTATGTACTTGATGCCTATTTGGATGCTGGTCAAGTGCTCTACCAGTGAGGAAGACCAAAGAATATATCAAGAGAATATTAGTTTATTTTTTGTGTTCAGTAAGGTTAGGAACCTGTAAAAATAATACCTGATCATACAGTTAAATCACATACCATAATGAACGTGCCAGAGATGTAAAAACATTAAGAGTAGGTAATGTTGCTTCTAGTATTTCTCACTGAGTGCTGTACTTTAAAACAGTTATGATCTAGGTACTTCTGTAATTGTAATAACCTCTTGGAGGTTTTTGTTCTTTTTTGACCAGAACATGCGATCAACTGCGTTGTACTGCTTGTGACTTCCGTGTGTCGCTTTTCAATGACTACATTTGGGATCAGTCCTGTGATTATCTTTTTTTCAGGTATGTCTGAGGTGGGTTTGGTAGTACTGTGCTACTGTGCTTTGGGGCATGATAAGAACAGGAAGAATGAAAAGTCCTGAGCACTGCTGTGTTACCTAAAAAGGAGCATGTGTGTGACCTGTTTGAGATCAGGTTGGAAAGTCTGTGGGGAGATGGAAGCAATAATCTGTTTTTATCCATTTTGGTTCCTTTCTCCATCACTCTCTCTCTGCTTTTAAAAATAATGCAAGTTTCACGGATCAAAGGCAACTTTATTGCTGAAATAAGCAGACAATTCCTGGTGATGGGTTGGCCTCTGCTATGCCATTGCAGAGTGCCTACAAAATGGATGCAGACTGTTCAGCATGTGCTTCTCACTGCACCTTCAGTCATACACACTATGATTGATTCACATTGTATTTTCTTTTTTCCAGTATCAAGTATTATGCTGTCACGTTCAGTGAAAATCAAATAGCTTTATTTCTCAACAGATTTCTTTCTTGAAGCAAGGTTTGATTAAATGGTGGGGTGGGATTTTTGTTTTCTTCTGACAGTGTGATGTCTTTGACTTTAATTCTTTAAATATTTTTGAAGACTTAAAATTAAGGAGTTCTTATTTTCAGTTTGTCTAAAACTACATCTAATGCCAAGATTTCATGGGGGGTTGTGTAGTCGGCATGCTGCTAATGCAGACATCAAATTTGGATTCCTCTGTATATTTGTCCAGACTCTGCATGTGCCCGTTAACTGATGGAAGAGGTGGGTGTGTTCAGAGGATGGGCTTGGACAGCGAGGGCTGTGACAGCTGGAGTAGAACAGTAGTGGAGACATCAGCTCCTTTTCCATTATTTTTCCTGTATTACATCTCTGGTTATTTCTGTACTTTCCTTCCAGTCTCAAAATTTGTATTTCTATTTGAATGCTAGTATTTTTTCCATTACTTAAAGCAGCATTAAAAATACAGTGCTGCACTAGTCTCCTATGATGAGTTTTGTAGCAGGAAAGGTTAAACAAAAGTACGATTCTTTTATTTACCCGAAGTCTAAATTATTGTACTTCTCAGATCTTGAAATCAATAAATCAAACAAAACCAAAACAAAATGAAAAAAAGAGGCATTAATGTCAGATACATGTAACATTGTAATCTTTAGCAAAATCTTTACCTATTTTTTTTGACAAACATGAACTTTAGGAAGCAAACCTTAAGATTAAATATTTGCCTTCCATCAATAGTTGTCTGAACTCTTTTTCTAAAAAGATATTTAAATTTAGATATATCTCTAAATTCATTCATGACAGTGATACTCAGAAGTGCCCTTAAAAGCTCTTCTGATTTGAAATAGCCTCGTTAATCTTTTTTCTGAAAAAAAAAAAACCAAACCAAAACAAAACAAAAATCAAAAAGCGTGATCCTAAGCTGAATTCATTTGTTTGGTAGGAATAATATGCCTGAGCTCAGTAAGCTAAGAGCGAAGATGATAAAGAAGAAAGGAGCACGAGCATATGCTTGTCAGTGCAGCTGGAGATCCATTGATGAATTAACTGACCTCCAGACAGAGCAGCAGCTTCGGTGGGTTTGTGGTAAACATGGAGAATGAAGTCTTCTTGTGTGTGATACCTACCTGTGTGGACACAGGTCATAAACTCCATTTGTTTCCGAGTTTTCTGAGAGCAGGTGGAAGCCTGAATACTTATATCTAGAAATAGATTATAATACCCAGATTTCGTCCTGAAAACTCGTTTTTTCAGTTTAACTGTCTTGCAAGCAATGTGGAGAGTTGAATTATTACAAGAAACAATTTTGAGGCTTTCTGGAAGCTAAAGGAGGTTAAAGCTCATACTGAGTAGTGTTAAAAGAGAAGAGGAAACAACAGACCTGGGCATGGGCAAAACACCTTGATACTGTTCCTCATATCTAGCAGAGAGCCTTATTTCCCATGTCTGCAGAACCCTGGATTCAAAATGGTGGGTTGGGACGCAGCCGTGACACACAAGCATATGAATTTCAGCACAGAAATTAATCCTGCTCTTCTGCTTTGCTCATTGCTGGTAATGAGCAAGCGGTTGTTGCTCTCTTAAAAAATTACTGTGGGATCAGCTCTCACCTCAAAGGTTTCAGCACACCCCAGAACTTTACTTTCTTTTACCCACCAGTAACCAAAAACTGCAGGTGCTGAAAATCTTCTTCCAGTTCCTACTGCTTTCTTCAGAGCACTTTCCTCTGACTAAGCACTTTTACCACAATGAAATTTTCTTCAGCCTCCACTGCAAGAGGTTAACAAGTTATTGTGTAATTATTAAATAGTGTGCAATTTTAAAGATATTCCAAAGAGTATTCTGTCAACATTTTCAAGGGAAAAAGGCTTAGGCTTTTAAGAATGAGAAAATATATATCCCCACTGATGTTCGAACTTAGATTTTATTTCAGTTTCATGTAGCTTTCCTTTCACCTTCTCTGTAAAATACAATGTATTGAGAAAGTGTATTTGTCCTGTTTCAACACACTTCCTTCCACCAGTTACATTTTTACTTGGTCAATTGTCTTGCTTACAGTCACTGTCACTATAGTTTATGAGCTCTTTCTTTTCATTATGTATAAATAACACAGGAGATAGACTTGAGTTTTATGCAAGGAGAGAGGAAGCAAAGGGTTACCAGTCCTGTCATTTACTACATTTAAAAGTGTCTCAAAATGGGAAGTCTGTCATTATTTTTGCTATGCAATATGTGTATTGGTACAGATAAATTTGAGATTATTTACTTCGAGCAGTTCTAGCTATACAGAGCAATTTCCTTTTCTATGAAGTTCTGCTCATGGTTCTAACTGTACATTTGTTCTGCTTCTGAGCTTTTCTAAAACAATTGCATGGTCTTTCTAAGAGATGATCTTTTGAATCTGTTGCCCTCTGAAAGAGCAGATCTTGGCAGTGACCAGAGGCATAATGTACTCTGCATCCTGCTTCCCTTCCCCTTCCATGAGTGCTTGTTTTAGAACCTACAGAGGACCGGCACTGTGTCCGGGAGCCCTGGCAGTGCTTCTTCAGTGTCCAGACTGCATCTTCCAGTGCCACATGCAGCCTTGCCAGTAGAGTCAGAGGGAAGTTGGCTTTTGAGAAGTACTACTTGGCATAATGGTGTAGACATATTTAAGGTTGTGTATTGTTTTCAATGAAAATTGTATTTCAGGCTGAAGTTTCAACTGCTAGAATCTAAAACTGCAGATTGAGGAGACCAAGGGACCCAGAAACCAATTGATTAGTGCTCAGTCAGATGCCTGCTTGGCTTTCTGTCCTTTGTGAAGAGTTCACCCTGGTGTGGGCTGAAGGCAGTGAGTGTTCTTGGGTTTTCTTCAGGTAGGCCTGAGTGATTTCACACCCAGAAAACATCAGTGCTAAGCATATGGGAAGAACCCAGCAGTAGTTAACAAGCTCTGAGGAAGAAGAAACCTACCCTCCATTCTTCTTGAGGAATGAATTTTAAAAAGTGCTGAGTTGCCTTGGCTTGTGTGTTCTGAGGCTGTTTGAAACTCATGACCAAGTAGTCCCACAGGGTACTCTTTTGGCTGGATTTGCACTGGAACTTGTGCCACAGTGTAGGATCAAGTTGGGCTTGCAACCTGTGAGTAAGAAACAGGGAAAATCCTAATACCCATCTCAGTCATGAAACCAAGTCTTACGTGACTGGGAAAAGGAGCATGTCTCCTGTACCCTGAGCATTCCACCAGAATAATCAGGTTTTCTCAAACATAGTTCCTTGTTTCTGGCCTTGGTAGAATGGTGGGATATGACAGCTCTTTGTCCAAGGGAAGTTGTAAACAGGTGCAGAAATATTGATTATTGTATTTGTTTTCATTACAGAATTTAGCATATTTTTAGATTTGAGAATAGTTGAGAATGTCATTCAATATAATTACTGTGTTGGAAGGAGGAGCAGTATTACGATTTGATTTCGCTTCCTTTGCTTTCTTCAGTTACAAACCACTTCAAAGTCCTCAAATGAAAAGAAAGTGGGGGAAAAAAGGTATTGTTCGTTTGATGAAGGCACATTGTCAGATTGCACAGGGTTTTCAAGATGTAGCCTAGACCCTAAGTGATATTTCCGTGTCAGTTATCTGAGATAACAGGGATTATGTAGAGAATTCTGTTTAGGAATATGGAAAGAATTCTGTTTAAGAATGCCATTCAGCTGTTGTCAAACAGAACTACCAGAGCACGGTTTTGCTAAGTATAAATGTGACCATTGTTTCCCTCCAGTTTTTTGCTTTGGAATTAAAAATAACACTTTTGTTTCTGAAATGGACAAGGTGAAAATTTGAGGCTTTTATTTTGCTTAGGTGATATGCTTGAAAATCTTCTAGCCTGCAGCATTAGTCTGCAGCAGATCCCTCAATCTCGACAAAACAGAAGCCATGAAGGATGACAAAATGACAATCCATACAAAAGCATTCACATCGAAATGTAGTCAGTGGTTTAATCTTATACAAACTTTTCTAAATCTGTGTTCCTGCAGTGTTTCTGGCTAGGAATACCATTCAGATGTACATAGTACATTTTATAGCTTTTCTTCATCAAATTTTAATGTGCTGTTCTGCCTACATTTCACTTGTCTTACCTGCAAAGCATGGAGGGTGTCCAAACCAGATGCTGAATATAGCTCAGAAGAGTCATTATTGAGGGTCTTGGCCTGCCATTATATTTAACTTACAGAAGCGTAATAGCATTACATATTGCAAGCTCTGCACTGTATTATATTGAATAAAGATTTTTTTTTTTTTTCCAAACACCTATTTCGGTTTTCTACTGAAGGTATTCTGCAAATGCTGCCACTTGCTGAAAGACTACCACTTCTCTTGTTTCCTGACATGTGAGTCTTTGGGTCATGTAACCAGCACATATGGTAGTCACACAATAGGAGAGGGACTATGTTGGGAGCTGTGTAGGCAAATTTTTCTTCCTGCCAGGCTCTTTTTGCACAAGCCCTGACCAGTTTTGTCTGTTGTGTGACACCCGATAACCACAGACAGGTGGGAGGTGGAGCAAAGGAACATCAGGTGCTGCTCATTTGTGAGGGCCACATCCAATCCCTGGGGTTTGACATCTGTGCTTTGAGAAAACTACTTTTCAAATGTCAGCACTTAATAAAATGAAAAGTTGGAACAAATCTGAATTGCGTGTTGTGTAAATGTTACTGTGTTGGTCCTAGCCAAGGGAAACCTTATAAAAATTATGTAGGACCATATTTTCTGTCGGAAGGGTTATGATATGCCCTCAGTACAAAAACATTGTCCAGCTCATAAGGAGCACTAAAGTCCTGTTGTGTCCTGTCTTCTCACATTAGTGGGGATGCAGCAAATAGCAGAGAATTGAATAAGCTTTAACATTCTTTACCAGATCACTGGCCATATGGATGTGTTTGCCACATTTCTCAGATGTTTACCTAGGATAAAAGGCGGAGCCAGCTGCTGTGAAAGGTGGCATATCTTGTCAGTCAGAGTGGGTTATCACTAGCATCATACTGCTCACAGGAAAGAGGGAGATCAGTCAAGGAATCACAGCATTTGCTGTGTCCTGGATCTCACTGTAGAAGAGTGTTCTTACTACCTGGGAGAAGTTGCTCTGCATATGGGAGTTGGAACTTGTTTCTCCACCATCAAGAAATGCATGTATATGTGTTTGCCTGCCAGTTTTTAGTGACAGACATAAATATTTCCGGTACCTCATCCTGAATTTGGACTCAAGGCATTGGTGCTATTCAGGCAATAATCACTTCCCTGACTTAATGTGCAGTGTGGACTGCGTGAGCACACACAGAAAGCACCCACTGCTTCAGGAGTACAACTGACTTATTCACAGCTTGCAGTGTCACAGTGCACCAGTAGAAGGTAGTACTTATGAATGTTTCATTCACACTGGCAACTTTTTTCTGTTGAGTGAGATGTGCTTTTTAAGTACCTAGTCGGGGTAATATGTGATTATACGGTCCAGTCTGCAGAGGGCAGAGCGACACCGCCGAGTGTTTTCTGGAATGGTGAAGGTTTACACTCAAGGAACCGAGGCTTCTTGCGTTTGCCTCCTACTAGTGTGATGATAAATGGGGTAGCCAGATCTGTAGCAACTCCACTTCATCCAAATGGTCCTCAAGCGGTACCTGAAGTAGATTAACTTTTTTAGCTGTCAGCTAAAGAAGCATAAAAAACTCTGTGTGGTGTGTATGTAGGTATATCTATCTATGTTTATCCTCTAATAATATCAGTAGAAAAACTAAAGTACCTCAACCTGCCCAAATTAATTTTTCCTGAAAATGTTCAATAATTTTGGCAAGTAGAGGTTGTGTATGTTAGGATCTTCTAATGTTGATTACAAAATTTATGTAGCACATCACCCAAGATGATGAACTCTTAAAAAGGAAGCAGTAAAAGTCTAAGATTTAGAAATACAAAATAAAAAAAGTTGCTGTCTATGTAGGAAAGCGATGTAGACCAGAAATGGTGCAGAGCAGTCTGCGACACAGCATGAGAATTGTCCAAACACCTGCATCCTGCAGTTCATTGGCCATGAGCCACAGCTGAGGTTTGGGTGAAGTCTCACTCTCTGAACTCTTTTCTGGTTCTTTGGGAATCCGGAAGGTTTTCATGTACAAAGCAGATTTATAATGGATGGAAGTAAATGTTATTTCCAATAACCGGTGAAGTTGTGTCTGTTTCTGTAGAAGTGATGAGGTGCTTTTAACTGGAAGCACAAACAGATCTAAACCATGAAACTAGAGTTTGCTTATTTTACTGGTAAAATAGAGAATATCATCTAAATTTTGCCTAGTTACAGCATAGATGAGTGATCTTCATTCTTTACTTACTTGCTTTCTTTTAATAGGAGAAACAATTGAACTAAAAGCTTACTCGAGCATATAGGAACAAGTAAGGCTGAGTAGCCCACTTGTGAAAGGTTTCATGTAGGAAAGTTCTGTGAAAACATGTTTTCAGGCAAGAAATAAGCCATTGCTTTTTTTTTGCTTCAAACTAAAGATACACCTTAATGAAAAAATAGCATGCTGCAGGGAAAAGTTGAAATGCCCACCATTTGCCAAAAGCAAGGACAAAAATTCATGTGGCAGGTGTCCTTTCTAAGAATCTTTTAAGATTGCAGTTCCACAGACTGGCCCAGAAGTCAGGTGTGAATCCATCCTTCCATCCCCTGCTTAAGGGTTTCCTGCAGTATTTTGAAACCTGTTTCCTTGAGATAGGTTTTAGAGACAAGAGCTAACACAGATATTATATTTAGATATAAGAACTAAGATATTCAGGGCTTGTAAAGCCCTCTTAGACAGTGGTTTGTAACTGTTATTCAAATATAAGCAAAAGATCTTGAAGTTCTTTAAGAGAGTTTAGTGAAACTGAAACACTTGCAGCCTCAGAACTTTTTGATAAAGAACTGGGAGGCAGAGAGAAGGGAGGCCTTTTCATACTGATCAAACCAGCACATCATATTCTAGCTCCTTAATGCCTTAAATTCCTCTATTTAAAAAATGTGATTGCCTACAGAGGGGAAAAAAGTGTTCACTCTTAAATGGTGATAGGATATTTGTAAAGTATCCATAGAATTTTTCAATCCCTATTTAAAGGCAAGCAATAAGGCCTTACTCTAAGACACAGCAGTAGATGTGATAGTGAGCATAAATCCTTCAGCCAGGAGCTTTGGGATAGTCAGCAATCTGAGTGTGCTCGGAAGCCCATGTCCTGACTGCCTTGGTGTAAACAGCATTCACAGGAAGGGGGAAGCAGCTACCAGAGACAGGAAGGTTGAATTTAGCATCAGACTCCTTATCTAGGCAGAACGGGCTGCTCAGGATGCCGATAAGAAAAAGTGTATAAACTGCTACAGCAGCCTGTGATAGCTGCCTGGCCCTTCCTGGGAAGACCATTCTCATCAGTGTAATCAGAGGACAATCTTACATATGCACATTGGTTTTGGAAGAGATTATATCCCAGGGCCAGTTATCCAAAATAATGCTTAACATGGTGTATTATGGTCTCATTCACTCTGGATTATTGTCACTTGCAGGAAGAGACTAATCTGCATGTTGAAGTAGGAGGGGGTGTGTCTTTCAAAAAAAAAACTTTTTCATAGTAAGAATTATTATTAGTCTTACTATCCATAAAAAAAATAAGCCTTCCCTGAATCCTAATATGCACAGCAGCATCTGGTTTAAATTTTAAATTACAAGTTTTATATCAGTACTGGCATGGCTCTGGTTCCAGCTCTTCAGAGATAAAAGCTGCTGCAGCATTGTTTTAGGTGCTTTGGATCAGTGAGGTGTCGTGTTTACAAGTGGCAGATAAGTGGCTTCAAAACATTATTTGCAGTGTGATTGGTTGCTCATTAACATATGATGCAAAGTTTTCTTTTGATTTCTGTGTATATCTTGGGAAATCCATCGGCCCTGAGCCTGCAGCACAACAAGCCACCATTTCATCAATACATGTTCCTCCGTGGCTGAAGTGAAGAGCTGACACACAATTGTTGCATCCTCCACATTGATTTTTCTATGAATGATGACTCTTATCTCTCACAGCTTGCCCAAAGAATACTGAGAAATTATTTTAGATTTTATCAAAACTTTATTCAAGCTAAGACTGAGACCTGGAAGTACTTTAAAGCAGTCTTTTACTTGCGTCTTCCCAAGTATGTCTGAAACACATTCTTTTCCTTTTCCTTTTCCTTTTCCTTTCCTTTTCCTATTCCCTTTCCCTTGCCTTGCCTCTTTCCTTTCCTTTTTATATTTAGTTCAATTCCAGTGAGGAAGGCTGGAAACGATTAACTATGAAAAAGGAGAGTGGTATAAAAGAGTCCACCCATGTCCTGACTAGCAATAAAACATATCTGTCCTGAGTCACAAGGAACATTCTGGATATGAATTGCTAAAACAATTCAAGCCAAAAAGATATTGGGGCCCATCTGTTGTGCTAGCTGAATGTGGGTACCACACATCACCAATCTCCTGAGCACAGGAGAACACAGTGACACAGCTGTCAGCACTCTTGGCACCCAGAGTATCCAGCCAGGTGCTCCACTCCAGGGTTGCTGGGGTAAGCTAAAATTCTTAATCGCTCTGTTTTTGCAAAAGAGTTTTTCCCCCCTGGTATATTGGAAATCCCTCCTAAAACCTGGAGGACATTACTTCTTTATAAAGAATATGTTTGTAAAGTGGATAATTTCCAGATGGGAAATCATTTGGCAGACCTTGCAATAACAATTCACTACTCTGGTTCTCAGCCACTGCTGGGCATGTGGTTACCTTGGGTATTTTCAGGATCCATAGTAGGGCAAATGACACCTTAAATAGGGGGAAAACAAACAGCCTAATAGGCACCTCGTGGCAGAGAGCACCTCATCAGGTTTGTCCCAACACATTCTCACGTCATTGTTCAATAGGGTAACAGGCCATAAAAGAATGAAGCAGCTACTTTCCTTTTCTGTCAGATGTTGCAAGTTACTCATATTTCCTGTTCTGCTATTTAAAGGACTAAGGGTTGAAAATGGGAGTTCATTAACTTGTCCGAAATGAAATATTTTCCTGTCTTTATACAGCCAAGCTCAAATGAGTGACACTAACACAGGGCTGGAAGGCATCTCTGAGGAGCGGGTAGTGCCTTCTGCCCTGAGGCAGGACTTCCCCTATGGGAAACTTAGGTTAAAACCAGGTGTAGGTTGCCACCAGAAATCTCCCTTAAGTCTCTAGGGGAGTTGGATAGATTACACATCAAAGAAAGAGAGACCACGTGTTTCCATGCCAGCTGTCCAGTCGGTCCCAGGAGGGGCAGAAGGAACACCTCTCTCTCCCTGCAGCCTGATGGGTTTGGCTGTATTTTAGCCAACAACAGAATTACATGGGAGAACACAGGAGAACTGCAATAAGCTAACAACAGTGGGATTTAGGCACTTGGTGGTATTTTTGACAGTTTGTACTTCAACTGAGCACATTCACACTTCAACCATTTCAAAATAAAACATTGCTTCCCAGCCTTCTTTTCTTTCCTGTTGGCTGTTGTTTTCTTTACAGACTTCAAACTATGCTTATTCATCCTTCAGGAAAAATCTTATCTCTGTCTGGGTGGCCCGGGAAAAGCTGAGGGCACGCTTGCAATGCAAACTTTGAGGAAGTAAATTTAGTTTCTCAATGAGTCTAGCCAATTCAACTGTCATTTTTGACAACCAACCTTCTACACTTTTGATGGAGAAAGAGCTCTTCTCTGGGGTGTGCAGTCTAGTGGTGTGGGTCCTAATGTAGCCTTGGGCCCCAGGAGGTCACAGGCCACATCTAAGAGGCCCAGGAAGGGTAACTAAGAAAAGCAATTCTGTTGTCAGCAGCCTTAAATTTTCTGTGCTGGAGTCTGTACTACTGGAGGAAAAAAATAAAAGTGCAAGTTTGCAGATTGAAAGAAAAGTCTGAGATAAAAGCCACAAGTGGGGCAGCAGCAGCTGTTGTGTTTTTCAAAATACAGAGGCAAATTCTTCCTGAAATGCAAAGATGCCTTCAGGAAAACCTTTTCACTCTGATATATTCTGATTCAGCACCAGTATGTAAACTATAGACCACTAACATACTCGTGTACAAACATCCTCACGTGAGTTGCTGCCCTCAGTCTGCTAATGGTACTCTAGCAAGTTTTAACATGTGTCATGGGTTCACTTATTCTAAAAAACTAAACACGGAATTTTCCCTTCCCCCTGCCCCACTGTGTGGGAGAGATGCTTGAATAGGCAGGCTGGTTTTGCCTTGGGTATTTGACTAACACAAAAGAACTGGCCAGCAGATTGACATTCCAGGCTGATGGCCTGGGGAGGGGCTGGGAGACTCTTTTCTTTGGGTTTTTTTTTTCCCTCTCCTGGAGTGGGGGGAACAAGGCACAGTTCGTGGTTGTGGGAACTGAGGGAAGGTGTGCGTTGGAAAAGCGGGGAGGCTGCTTTGTTCTCAGCCTGGCTGGTTTTTTTTTTTTTTTTTTTTTGCTCTGGCCCAGGCTTGCTG
>VXAY01003858.1:356608-399619 GCA_013399855.1 Oxyruncus cristatus | reverse complement strand
CTCCCCTTTGGGAAGAACCCTTCTTTCTTTTTTTTTCCCCTTCCCGGTGAGGGGGAGGGAAAGGCTCCATTTCAGCTCCCCCAGCACCCCAAGGGCCTTCACGCGGTGACTGCCAGAGCCCAACAGCGCCCCCTGTTGGCCAACACCGAACACTGCAGGCTCTGCACCGCCAGTGATCCAACAGCGCCCCCTGCTGACTGTGGTTAGAATTGCACCAAAAAGCACAAACTGAACTGTTCACTTTTCATTGAAAGGGATTTTTGGGTATAGGATTGTTGTTCGGTCGGGGTTCTGTTTTGTGTTCTTTTGTTGTTCTGCCAATACACATATATCCTTTAATAAAGGGCTGTTATTTTTCCTTTCTCCACACTTTCTCAATTGGAGCCTCTTAATTTCAGATTTACAATTGCTTAAAGAGAGGAGTTTTGGTCTTCCTTATAACTCATCCTCCTTAGCAAAACACTTCTGTCTCATTAAACTGAGACAATATGGCACTAACCCATCCTGCCAACTGTGGAACTTGATTTTTCTTTCATGCACCTTAAATGCAAAGAAAGGGGCTCCCAGCAGGACCTCCAGTGGTTGGTGCCAAAAGAGTAGCAGTGGGTTTGATGGGGGAAGGAGATGGAGGATGCTGTCTGTGAGAAAAAGGCTCTTCCACACCTCCTCCTCCCCTACATACCACACTGGTAGCAGGCTTTTGGGGCTCTACCATGTAAGGAAAAGGAGTCTGTCAAGGCACAAGTGCGCTGTGCCTCGGGAAGGCAGATGTCAGCAGCCAGAGAGTAGGAGAAGATGAAAGTGAGGAGGCAGGCTTCCCTTTTAGAGACATTTGTGGAGTTCAGACAGTGAGTGTTCACCTGCATTGCTTGCCTTTTAAAATGTCTCCATAAATTGCTAGCTGTTAAAAAAAGAAAACTAAAAATCACACCTCTTAAGAGAAAAGCAAAAAAAAAAAATATAAAGAATGTACAAGTTAGAATAAGCTACAGCCAAAGCCTTAAATCAGTGTAAATGAAATGTGATCCTGACCCAGAGATTTTTACATCTTACAGCCTCAAGAAATTATCTTCCTTTGATTCATAAAATAAATCAATGTGATGCAAACAGCATCAGGAACTTAATAGTTCTGAGAGGAATTGATGCTAAAATAAGCTATGCCAGCCCTGAAATGCCTCCTTACTGTGGTTGTGTAATAGGGATAAGTACAGTACTTCTTTGGAGCATTAAGCTGAATTAAAGGATGAAACGACTGGGAGGCTGGGCAGGGATCAATCGACGCTCCTGGTCACTGCTGAGGCCTTGATAGAAGGATTAGAAAAACTACAAGACGGTCATTTAAATATGGAAACTCCCACTGCGGAGCACAACAGTTTTCTTAAAAGGGTTTTCTGGTCTCTAAAGGACAAGACTGGCTCTCAGGCAACTGCGGCTGGGGAGGAAGTGATTCGAGGAGGGGTTCAGCATCCACATTCCATCACATCTGCACCCAGTGCTTGGAGGGCACAGCTCCAGTCTGGCCCTGCTCACCCCACAGGTTGCAGTGACTCTCCACAGAGCCAAGCAGCGCCTTCCAGGGAAGGCAGATGGATGAAGTATGAGGGACTGATGCAAAACCAGTTTATTGTGTCTATGATGCAGCTGCGTCAGTAGTTACATACCTAAATCCCTCTGCATCACAGTGCTGCTCGTTGTCAGTAATCCTCTCAACGTGCTCTTCAGAATCCAGCAGACAGCAGTTGCTGCCGTGCCATGGAAAAAACGTGATGTGCTCCAAAGTCACACGGAGCCTGATCTTCAGCTGGGGTCAGGCCGTGTAAACCAGGGCAATGCCTGGCACAGCTGGTCCATCCCGCTGGAGGCATTCCTTCCTGTGAGAGCAGAGGCAAGGCCACACACACCAACAGGAGGCTCTGCTTTAAATCCTGAGCCCTTCAATTGAATTATTCCAGAATATTCTTGGGGACCTAAAATCTGAGTTTAGGCAACAGCATATAGACAAATGCCATTTGCTTGAGTTAAATCCACTGTCTTTTCTCCAGTTTGAGAGATACCTTGAAGGGACAAAGCTCCCCATGTGCATTGCAACGTTGGAATGGATTTTAAGATGCTGTTTCCTGCACAGGGCCTGTAACACAGTCTGCCCTTGCAGAGCTACCTTATATAAGGCACACCAGACGATCTTAGCCCTCTCATCTCCATGATAACACACTAGATATGCTTACTGCAGGGGAAGCCCACTGGGCTAGTATTAGCCTTCAGTAGAGGGAAGACTGGTACCTATGTAAGTGCATTATATTCCGGAGTTAAGAATGACAGTGAAAGGCCTTGCCCACTATATGAGGCTTTTGAGGCTCCCAAGTGTTAGCTCACTCTTTTTCCTTACTGCACTGCCAGCTCTCCCCTACTGCTGATGTTAAAGCAGCTCCATGGTTTTGTTGCAGTGACTTTCATGCTTAAAACCCCTTGATGGGATGAGCAGGGCTGGCACACACATACCGCCTCAACCATCAGCACTGCCCACTTCTGAGGGCTGCTTCTCTTGAAACCAGCTCCCAGCATTGCATCAGAATATGATCTGAGTCAAATGGTGTTAACAGATAATTGCACACCAGCAAAAATCTTCCTAGGCACTGATTAAAGGCAACATGAAGATGTTTGGCTGTTGCGTTCTCCTAAACTGATATTTAGCATCTGAGCATTGAAACATGCTATAACTAGGCAAGGCAAGCTGGCTCTAGGACAGCTCCCTGCTAAGACCAGTTTAACATGTGCTGATGAACAAGTGACGGTGCCTTTGCTTGGTTAAGACCTTGGTGTTTACATCAAACCAGCTAGGATGATTTTGCATCATTCCTTTTAGCTCTGTCTGTTGTAGTTATAGAACCAAAACTTGGAACAGTCAGCCAGACTTTGAGAAAACTAGTTTAAGAGTCATATCTCAGGAGCTTATCTAAATGTAGGATTGCATTAATTCAGCAGAAACAATTAAACTAACTGAAGCCTTTACAAAACACTGTGCACATACTCCCACTTGCATTTTAACCAGGTGACTTCACACCTGCCCCCACCATTGCTTGCTCCAGTGGTTTTCAGCGTGTGCTTCCTCCACCTTCATCCAGGTCACAAAAAGCAGCTGAGAAAAGCAGTTTGGCAGCAGGTTTGAATTCCTCTTGGGTAAGCACTGGAAAGTATCTGGGCGAACGACAAATTTTAAAAGATAATAAAAACACTGGCGTTTTTAGTTAGCCAAACGTGCATATAGCCAAAGCCTGGGGATGAAACCCACTGCTTCCTCAGATGATGCCTCAGGATTGATCTGTCTGTCTGTATTACAGCATGGAGCACGAATGCTACAGCAGGGTACTCAGTGGTGTAGCTGCAAAGTGGAATCTCACTCTGTCACTTATTTTCCCCATGCTGGGTGCTTCAAAAATAAAAAAATCACGGCCTCTCACCACCTCACCTCTGCCAAGCCCAGTGCTCAGGTCTGCTGTGATTTCCAGAGTATCGCTGTCCAGCTGCAAAGCCGGGTCACCAACCCACCAACACAAGGCACTCCATGGCACTGCCCTTCCCACTGACCCTGTCAAGAGATGTGGTTCTACACGTAGGAGTGCAGGGATGTCCCCACACAGCTGTGGTTTGCCATTACAGAGAGCCCTCAGCCTTGCTGGCAGGTGGTGAGTTGAACCAAGCTGGCCCTTCAGGAGAGGTTTTGCCTGTGTGGTTTCCAGTTCATTACCTCCCACAGTTAAAATACAAAGCATTGAGGCTGAAGGGTTTGAAGTCTGCAGCCATGCTAAAATGCATTAATTATTTTATAGAATTATTACTGTATGAAAGTGTACACTTCAGATCCCCCTCTGAGAAAAATTCTGGGGTAGTGACACTAGGGGGGACAGAGAAAGGCTCATGGAGGCTTCGCCCCTTTTCATTCTTTAAATCCTATTTTCAAATTATAGTAATCACAGTATCTGGTCATTTTCCAGACTGGTAGAACCATTCCCAACAGAGCTGTTTGCCTTAAAGTCTTTAACCTTTAAAAATAAATAGATTACTTACAGATAACGTCTAAATTATAGATAACTTCTGCCCACTAAAATGTCCATTCCCTCACTGTACATTCACCACTTTTTCAGTTTGGCATTTTTTTTAGGAACTGTTTTTGCAGAAGTAAGAAAGTAACATAAATAGTCAAGTACACTTTCATTGTCTTTACCTGTTTTTAAATTAGTGGTGTTTAACAACATGTTTAACAACCATGACTCCTGGATGCATCAGTTGTAGCTGAACCAATTGATGTGCTTAAATGTAGCTAAGGAATATGGGAAATATATAGAGAAAAATCTATCAAGTTAGAGAAACTTTGGGATGCTTGTGTATGTGTATGTCCAAAACAGTGTTCAGATATTTCATAAAAGAGAGAGTCTGGAGCAAGGAGCTCACCTATTCCTGCAGTTCTTTTACATTCATTTAAAGCATCATGCATTTAAAATGGAAGAGGATCACCTTTATGCAATAGCAGATATCAGCCTGCAGATATTTCCTCTGGCCAGGGAAGGAGCCTGAAGCTCACAAACTTCTCTCTTGATATCAGAGCAGATGGGAATTAAGGCAGGTGAGAGGTTGCTTATTTGACACAGAAATAATCTATCAGGACTCTGCTGTCACTGCCACTCCCATTTCAACCTCAGGCACTTGGTGGGGGAAAACAAGAGATGCTGCAAGGAGGAAGGGTGACGCTGAGGAGGGCAGGGCATGACTAGCAGCTGTATAGTCAATGGGAGATTGAATATAAATGATGAAGAAGCTTGAGGAGGCAGCACATGGCAGAGGAGCTGAAGTGGGTTTGGGAAGTGCAGGGGAACACAGAGGAAACACAGGGAGGGGTGGAGAGATATTTGTGCAAAGGAAACCACAAAGGACAGTGAGAGATGCAGCACAGCAAAGAGTGACATTAATGCCTTTGGAGAGGACCACCATGCCAACAGCACTGGCCAGAGGAGGAGGTGCTTCATGGCCACAGTGGTATCTTGGCAAAGGTGTGTGAAACGCTGAAGCACTCTGTGAGCGCCAGGGCTGGCTGTTCCACAGTACCTCCTCACCACACTGAGGTCCCTCAGCCCTTGGCCAACGCTTCCCTCCTTTCATCCTGGGCAGGGCTGTCCATTTGTAGGGGCAGGCTTTGAGCTTTTTACTACCCTTCCTCTCATTTTTCTTCTGCCAGGAATGCCACAGCACTGCCAAATACTTGCCTTTATAACATTGTTTTCTTTCCTTTTGTTTTGTTTTTTTTTTTTTTAATTTCTTCAAAACCTAAGCTCTTTTCTGAAACATCAGCCTGCTGAAACACACCCTGTAGTCCCACAGAGTATTCACAACCAGGCAGGTGGGTGCAAAATGGCACTGTGGAGCCCAAAGTGCCCTTCTCTGGTAGACACTGCCTGCCTGCCAGACCCAAATCGACCCCAGATGAGGTGCCATGAAATTGGAGAAAACCACCTGCTGGGCTGGATCAGGCTCCACTTCTGCCAGAGATGCTCATCAATGCCTCTTTCAGAACAGCAAGTTTAGCACAAGACACCTGAGCAAACATCCCCACATTCCCAGCCTATTTGCATGTCCCAGGTTTCCAGATGTCACTTCTGTGCCTCTGCAGATGCCTCCAGCTTGGCAGCTTCCCCCTGTGCACACTGCAAAAGAAGGACCCAGTCTTCAACCAAATCTACGTGCTTTAGAGTGGTTTTGAAGGAGGTTTAGCCTGACTCTGCTCATGCTTGATGTTTTAACTGCTCTGCTCAGAGACACAAGCACTGTATTTATTCATCAGGGAAGTGGCTGTAGCAAAAGAAAAAAATTAGCATTTCTTTGGTTCTCTTCCCTTCTCAGGAAGACTTTTAAAAAGCAGAATTTCTGTGGCTTCAGCCTCCAACCCTTCTCAAGTACCTTACAGCCCCAACTTCCACAGTGGCTTGCACGCATCACAGGCACAGCAGGGTGGTGTTCACTGGTGTGTGCAAGCAGAACATGAGGTGCTGCATTTAGATTCCCATTTTCTAGGTAAGTAAAGACATCGTGAACAAGAGACATTCCTCTGAGCTTGCAGGACCATCCCTTCACCCCCATCAGTGAGCCACTCACCCCATTCCCTGCACTGCCCTGAAGCTCTTCTAAATCTTGTGCCTTTACTGGTGTGGGGCATCACCAGGGTGAATATTAAAAGAGCCACTTTGGCCTGCCAGAAAGTTCTGCAAAGCGTGTGTAGAGCAGAGCTGCCATGGGCAGGCTGTCCTTAAAGAGCTGCACAATTGATTTTTCTTGTGCTAATATGACTTGGACGGGGTATCATAGGTGTCCAAAACACAGGTCCGTACGAGCCATTGGGAAGAAAATTAACTCCACCTCAGCTGAAACCAGCACAACTGGGGAGGAAATTCGGTGTGTTTGGAGGCAATTGTAAAACCAGATGAGCCTCTGACATATGTCCAAAGGGAGTTTGTCCCAGAGAGGCCCAAGCACCCATACAGACCAAGATGGGGGGACCTTATTTCCTTCACTAGAGAAACTCATTTGGGAGGGGGCAGGAGATGCCAGTGAGGGGCGGGAGGCTGCAGCCAGACACTGCTCTCCATGCCATGAGTTTAATAATCTGGTTTTCTGTAAGCACTTTGAAAGACCAAAGACTGGAGATACGCACTCGCTGCACAGCTGTGTGGGTATTTCAAGCTCAGGGGGGCCAAACTGCACTCTAAGCCTGGTTCTTCTGCCCATGGTTCACAGCAGTGCCACCAGGCAGTGCCCACCTGGGGCTCAGCACCGTCCCTGTGCCCTGAGGGGAGGGGATGGGGACAGGGAGCTGGCACTGGTGTCATGCAGCTCCTCATGTTGATGTGGGCTGGCCCTGCGGCACCACGCAACTGCCTGGGCAGCTCAAGCTCTCAGCCGGTCCCCGTGTCACACGTGCCTGGCTCCACGGCCGCGATATATAAAATTACCACTTCCTTCATGCTGAGAGCACAGGATCTTCCCTGACAGCCAGCGGCATCCCTTGTGTTTGTAGGTCCACCTGAATGTGAGCTCCATGAAGCACGCGCCGTGCCAATTAGTGCTAATCACTGTTTACTCCCTGCATCCCTCCCCGTCTGCCCACTTGCAGCAAGTTGAAATAAATGCATAATATTTAAATGAATAGTGCACTTGTGATCCCAAATAATGTTCCTTGAAGTAGTTATGATGAGCATATTAACTGGTACTAATTCAACCTGCTGCTTGTAATTTGGCCAGGATTCAGACGGGAGAACCTGCTTTCATAGCAGCTAATAAATGGTGGTTTATTGCTGCCCTCCTAGGTGTCCTGGAGCTCCAGCCACCTTCCCAGCACAGCAGCCATGAGCATCTGCTTCTCTTGGCACATGCTTCTGGTTAGAGGCATGATACTTTACAAATAGGCCAGGTTGATTATGACTCAGCTCTAACCACCACAAACAGTCCTTTTGTTTCACCAAGGGGAAACCAGATGGAGCAAACCTACTGAACACCACGCAGCTCAGGTGCATTACATACACTTGGAGCCCAGGGATGAGTTCATAGGCTTTGCTTAAAATGCAGTGCAGGCTCAGGAAACCATGTAATACCTTGCTTATGCATCATGCTTACAGCTGTTTCAGGTTATGCAGGTGCCCGATGCTCCTGGGATTCCCACTAAGGATGGACTCGCAGCACAGACTGGTCCAGCAGCACTGTGGACTCCAACCCAGACCCAGGAGCTGATTTCAAAATGGGAAGCTGAGGAAAAAGGGCTGCAAGAGGTTAGCAGGATCCAAGGGGTCAGGGAACACTGGCAGTTCTGAGCTCTGCACTTTCCCCACCTCAGTAAGTCAGGAATTAAGTTAAAACCTGGCTTATAAAGGCTGTGTGAGCTCTGCTGACTCGCACCGGGATGTCAGACGAGGGGGCTCATCTTGTTAGCCAGAGAAATGTCAAGGCTGGGAATGGAAGCCAGGGCTGAGATTTCCATCCCACTCTTGCCAGCACACCCAAACGCTGTAAGGGACTGCACTCATCTAGTGACCAAAGAGGAATTGCTTACAGGAACAGGGAGGGAATTAATTTGTCAATGAGCCCCTGTAATTTGAAAGTGTTTATCCCAGTCAGGGCAAGGACAGAGGGCACATACCCCTAGAGGATGCAGGAGAGTTTGCCAAGTGCCTCCTTATGGCTAAAGATGCTAAGCTTCTGTTAAACCCATCAGTTAGTAATAGCTCACAGCTAACAGGAAAAGAAAGAGAATTGGGTTTGGGCATCCTGGGCAAGGCCATACCAAGACCTGATCCATGGTGGCCCCCAAGCCAGCAATATCTTGGAGTTGCTATTAGTGTCACAGGTCTGACTGTGTCACTGCATGGCAGCACCGTCCCTACCCTGCTAGGTGCTGGAGCATCCCTGTCCTACTCCTCCACTCACAGCAGCCAACTGTGCTTCATCCCATGATATCGAGCTGCCAGGATGGGGGCAAAGCAGCCCAGCCAGGAGCAGAAGGTCCTTGGGTTAGGTCTGGCTCTCCTTCCCCGCACAGACAGTCTCATCAGTGTCAAGGGCTTCTGGCTGTCTAAGTGAGAAGCAAGTCCTGATCCATCTGCTTTTGCTCACCACTGATGATGTACCACCTATGTAGTGATGGCAAATCTTGTGGGTGTTAACTCAAAGTTAAAAAAGCCTCATAGCTGCAAGGCCACAGCAGTGAGCCCAACTCTCCCCATGTGCAGTCTGATGAGAAGCCACCACCACCTGTGGGCAGCATGTGGGGATTGTCCCTGAGGAGCTGCTATTTGCAGCAGTGCTTTGCTCTCCAGCATTTCAGAGGATGTGCCATGAAAGAAGGTGATAATTTTGGGCTGGTTTTACTCACTCAATACTCCTTCAGGAAGATTGCAGCCAGGTAAGGGATTGCTGGGACATGACAACACACATCTAGCTTTGCAGAAACTGCATTTTGATTCCCTATATGCTTTACCACACCATCAGCAAACATGTCTTCATGTTTTAAAAAAACTCAAAAGCAAACCACAAACACAACTGGTAGTTTTAAGGTGGGTGGGGGTGGTTTATCACACATAAATGCAGACTCAGACTCTTTCTCCAAGATGCAGCTAGTTTCATATTCATTATACTTGGGCATCTCCCCCATTTTGCAGGTGCAGGTCCCATCTAAACCCCTGTTTTCTCTGTTGGCAGCACAAGACTAGGGCTGGCACTATGCTGAGGGGTGAAAAGGGACATTTTATAGTCTGAAAGGCTACAGAAATCAAAAGCTTCAAGCATTTTCTACCACATTTATGCTGATTTTCTTCTGTTAACCCTGGAGACACCTCACCCCTTCAACCTTTTCTGTGAGCCAAGTAATCACAGCAGATAACTTGCTTGGCCATATGACTCATCAGCACTTTATCCCACAGGCAAGGGCAGGAAGGCAATCCTCTGCCTCTCCAAGGGGCAGGCAGTGCTTGCTCCCTTCTCCAACACCTTCCATCCCCTGGGGCTGGGCTGGGCTGTGCCAGTCAGTAACTCCATGCCCACAGCAGCCAGATCCCCAGCTACCTCCTCTCCCCATCACCTCAACCAGCAAAGGGCTGGTTGCAAGCGGCAGCTCCTGGCCCAAGGCTGGCCAGACACTGGCACGCACTCCAAAATCATACATGATGAAGGGCTAAAAAACATGTCTTACCTTAGCAAGGGAGTTCCCACTGGGATGATGTAGGGTGCAGGGAGTCACATCCGAGTGGTCAGAATTCCACTCTTAAGAAGCAAGAATTTACATACAATACACTTGGGCTTTCTATTTCTCCTTCACACTGGGAGCCTTTAGGGTTCTGTTTCACTTTTCCTCCCAAACCACTTACTGCATAATGAAACCTGACATTTTGATGTACTTCACGTTACCCCGGGGAGGTGGAGCTTTAGAAAAACACCTAATACATCAGGAGCCAGCAGTACTGTTTCCATGGCCCTCTGCAGCTGGCTGCCATGCTAACAGCCAGCAAAAGGGTTCCTCTGCTGTGGGCTGCAGGATCAACTTAACCCTCCTGACTTGTCTGCTGAAGGGGAAACTGTGTCGTGTTACCAACGCAAAAGAAATGACAGCAAATGTGAGAGGGGCAGAATCTGCTTGGGAAGGTGACATCAACTTGTTCCCCACTGCTTTTTGGGAGGAGTCACTAGAGTCGCACACTGGCCTCACACCGGGTAATGATACAGCATCATCCTGCCAGCCTGCGGACAGGCACCCAGCCTTGCTCTGCATCAGGAAAACAGCACTGTACTGGTACCCAAAAATGAATGCACAGTACTGCTGGGGCTCTCCCCCTGCATGGTCTCCAGCCAAACTCTTGCCTTCTCCAAGGGCTCTTCTCATTCTTGGTTTCTCGTCCAGTTTGTGGCGCAGCATTCAGAAGTACGGCTCTAGCCAGGTCTTGTGAGCAAAGCAACCCTTCTCTCTTACACCACACATGCACATGCCTAAACAGCTTTTGAATCTGCTCACCATATTTTAACATAATTTGATAAGGAAAAAAAAAAAGTAAAAGCCTTGAAGCATGCAGAAATCTTGTGAAGACAGAAATAGGGAATAAAGACCTTGCCATCAACCTTATGGCAGAACAGGCTGATAAACAGGCCCTTTGTGCCACAGAAAGGACAATCTAAGTGAGGTTATGCAATAAGCAGGTTTCTCTGTGTGCAGCATGGTCTCCTCAAGATGTTCTCCATGTCTAGGTGCCCTCTGGGTGTTTGAATCATAAGCCTTTTCTCTGATTTCCTTACATGATAAGACTTTCAATAACTAACTGCATATACCACAAAGTAAATATTCAACCAACTCAGGGCTAGACTGCAGATCAAGTATCTTTAAATCTTTCTTCTTTCCCTTTTAAAAGCAAAAATTCACACATGCAGCCTGCAGGGGAAAAGACTGCTCACTTAGCACTGCCCTCAACTCATCAGATAAATAAGCAGCTACCAGGTTTGTACCTCACAAAAGACAAGGCGAGGCAGCTGCTACACTGCATATCATGGTAATGTGATGGGAAAGAGCCAGATGCCTGTTTAAGTCTGGCTCCTCTTCTGCACGTTCTCTGTTCTCCACATTGATGCACTGGTGAGCCAGCATGGGCTGCCCGAGCTGTCTCTGACAAGGAGAGGAGGTGGGTTCCATCTCCTGTGTCATTCCTCACCAAATGGAAGGACCACATTCATACAGACTCAGACTAAAGAAAAACTGTGGAGAGACTTTAGCTATGAAGCCAGGCTTAAAACAGAGGAAGGAAAGAGGGAACAGGAGACACATCCCCTTTCCTGGTTGTGGATTCTGCAAAAGCATGTGCCAGGCCCAGAGCAGGATGCTCCTGGGAAGACCAGCCAGAAGTCAATGTCCACCTGTTTCTGCAAACCACCAGGGTTTGTCGGAAGCCCCTTCTGCTGGGCAAGGCAGTGGCTTTTGGTAAGAAAGGGTAAACTCTCCTTCCCCAGCTGCTGGAGTCATTTCACTTAAGGAGGGACACAGTCCCTCGTGTAAAACATCTGCACGCAGAACAGCAGAGAAATCATAACTTCACTGGTGTCTCCACCCTGAGCAAAATGATACCCAGCACACTCTGCAAAGGGCTTTGGGACTGCTGGAAAGTTACTTTTCCCCACATGAGGAAACTTTTAAGAGTGAGCAACCCAGATCCACAAATGGTAGATGTTTGGTGCTAAGCAGTGCTGCTCTATTTGGAACAGTGCTTTGTCACAAGTAGCAAATGCAAAACAGGAACAAAGTCTTAAAGCTTCTCATCTGTGAAGAGTTGAAACTTGAGAGACATTAAAAAACCCCAGAAATTAACCACGCGCTGCTTAAGTGCAGGTTTGACTGCCTACCAAGTGTGAGTGACTGTACTCTGGTGCAGTAACACAGTCCACAGCTGGGCCTCACCAGCAGCTTGGTGTCTCCTCTGGTAATACCAGGTCACTGAACAACTTCCCCATGGGACAGATATCAAGTGATCATCACTTACCCCAAGAATTTTATCAGGTGGGAGCTCATATAAAGTTTCGTGCATCATTAAGGTTGGAAAAGACTGCTAAGATTCCAAGTGAATTGTGCATCTGTATTCACACTAGTTGCACTGCTATGTTTGCTGTTGTACCCACATGGATAAGGACTCCCCCTAAAAGGGCTTTCATTGTTACTTGCATTAAAAATTGTGTTGCAAACCAACTGGTAGCACCTAAAACCGAAAGTTTTCCTCTTTGCCTTCAGTTTACAGGCAAACAGCAGACACTAGCTGCCTTTCCCATCCTCCTCCATACCCTTCCTGCTTTCCACTGCTGCACGCTAGGGAGAAGAGAAAGGGCAGCCAGTTTTCTTTCACCGGTGCTCCTCTATGAACCCCTTGGGAAGAAGCCTCCATTTTCACACCACATGCACTCCCTTACCTGTGTTTCTCCCCAGGCTGGAGAGCTGCCCTCTTTCACAGTTACAAGGAGTTTCATGCCTTGGTATCAGTGGAGCACATCGAAGCAGAAGCATTGCACAGTCCCCACCTCGGCACGGAGAGGACAGAAAACGGCCCTAGCTCAGCCACCAGGGAGCTCCCCACTTCACAGGGGCTGACCAGAGCAGCTCCTGCAGCCCCCGCTACCCCACCAAGCTTTAAGACAAGCTGCATCGAAAATCTATTAAGCACAGCTCCAGTTACTGACAGCGCTAAGCCGAGGCGCAGGGAATCACAGCACGTGCGAGGGGAAAGGGGGATCAATGGCATCTTTGATAGATGAATGAATCTGAGTAGAGCAGGGGACTTAAAGATTTCGGAGAGGCTTTCTGAAGGCACTGAATAGCTCCCTTGAAGGCTGCACCGCAGATGCGCTGTGAACTAGGCTCCACTGAACCCCAGCCACGCTGCTGGGAATGGCCTGTGCTCGACCCCGCGACACGGCCACTGCCGGGCCGGCGGCTGAGCCGGGCAGATGCCGTCTGGGGACAGGCGGGCTCTGACGCAGCAGGGATTTAGAACATCCAGAGCTTTGCAGAGCATAAGCTGCACCCTTACATCGACCTGCTAAACAAGCCCTGGCAGCCGCTAGCAGCCAGTGCAGCAAGGGCAGGCACAGCCTGGGAAACCCTCTCCTTCCCCCGCCAGGCCTCTGCAACTCCCAGCACAAGCAGTCACTCAACTTACAAGAGGAAAATCCCATCTGCAGCCTTACTTCATCATTTAACCTTGGTTCAGCTCCTGCCATGCCATTACATGCAAAACATGCCTGTAATTCCACATTGACTTCTCCATGCATAAAGACAGCCCTGGCTGCTTGGCCACTAACAGGCATCCTCTTTAAATTCTACACACGCTGCCCTCTTCCCACATCCCAGTAACCACGAAATGCAGCTCTTAACGTCCAGATAGCACCACTGTATGGGTCATGCACCCTGTACAGTGGAGGACTGAGGCAAGGAGGAGCCTGGTGCAACCTTTCTGGAACCACAGCAGCGTTGAGGTTGCTTCCAGTGCATGATACAAGTGGGGTGGATTTCCACCCAGATCCCCGGCACTGTCCTCCCTCCCCCTGAGATAACCGAGGGTGCTGCTTCTGTGAGAAACTGGAGGTCAGGCTTGATTGCTAAGGGAGGAAGAAGCTGCACATGGCAGAGAAAGAGAGCCAGGAGGAAAACAGCACACCAACTTTTCCAAACCCTGCCCTGGGCTTCTCTTGCATTGCCCTGAACCAGTTCTTTCTCTATGACTCATCTCACTTTTCCCCTTTATCTGCCCTTTTTTACTCCAAACTTATTAAGAGAAGGCAGGTCTAGGCATTCTTACGAAGCACAGCAAAAAGGAAGCCCTTATCTCAGCAGGGTTGCAGGGCCATTTCTGTAGCAGCTGGGGTGTTGCCTTGCAGAGGCGTTACAGCCCCGCGGGGGAAGCACCGCTCCCTGCTCCCAGCCTCCCAGCCCACAAGCCAGGTGATGCCTGCACCAGGACACGCTTCTTCTCCAGGGCAGACACGAGCGCTGAACGCCAAGGCCCAATTTGCTTGGTGGTTTCATGCTCCGAGTACCACGTCCTCTCCCCCGCTTCTGGATGGTTGAAAACGCAGCACTTACAGCAACTCTGCCTGCACGAAGTTGCTTTGAGCGTTAAGGACAAACACTTTGAGGTGAGGGAGAAGTCCTCTTCCCAGTACCATGGGCTGTCATGGGACCAACACCCACAAATGTGCTATTTTAGTCATACACGGACCAAAAGGCGGGGCAAGATGCACCGGGGACCACACCTGGGACACAACCATCCCAAACACGGCAGGCTACACCAAGATGTTTGGCATGTGAACTCCTCGTTGGAGCAAATCAAATCATCGCACTGTGCTGGCAAGGCCAAATCAAAATGGTGCCAGCACTCCTGCTAGAAAACAGAAAAGGGATGACAACAGTAGGGAAATATCCTTGTATGAAAAACCTGTGTACAAATAAAGAAAATACCAGCAACTTTTAAAATCTCTTCCTTCCTCTTTCAAAACCCATAAAAATTTAACTGGAGTTGGGGGGGAGTGGAGGAAAGAGGAGGAAGGGGGGACACAGGGGGACCAACAAAACTGAAATAAAGAATCAAGTTACCAAAGGTATAGATGCACCCGGAGTTACATGATCCAACTTATGTGAGGAGAAATACACCCTTGCAGCAAAGGCAGCAAACAGCACTTCAGGTGCATGAGGGAAAAAATTGCCAGCAAGAGGAGTGAGGCGATTCCTTCCCTCTGCTTGGTAGTGAGGCCACAAGTGGATCCAATACTGAGTCCAGTTCTGGGCTCCCCAGTACAAAAGAGACATGGGCATACTGAAGAGAACCCAGTGAAGGGCCACAAGGATCATTAAGGGTCTGGAGTACCTCTCCTACGAATAAAGCCTGAGAGAACTAGAAATGTTCAGCCTGGAGAAGTGTAGGCTCAAGGAGCACCTCATCAATGCGTGTACATACCTGAGGGAGGGTGCAAAGAGGAGGGAGCCAGGCTCTTTCCAGTGGTGCCCAGTGACAGGACCAGAGGCAATGGGCACACACTGAAACACAGGAGGTTCCCCCTTGATGTCAGGAAACACTGTGGGGGCAACCAAGCACTGGAATAGGTTGCCCAGAAAGACCATGTAGTCTCCATCCATGGGGATATTAAAAAGCTATCTGGACATATTCCTGGGCAACCAGCTCCAGGTGACCCTGCTTGAGCAGGGAATTGGACCAGATGACCTCCAGAGGTCCTGCCAGCCTCAGCCATCCCATGCCTTCACACAGGAAGCAGCAGACAGACACTGTTTTCTTTTTCCTCACAGTTTACACAAGTACAGCAAGAGCAAGAGAACAGGTCACAGATTTTTCTACAGCCAATGAGTCAGGTCAATCCCTGGGCCTGCAACGTACAGGACAGAGGAGCAGAAGGGCACTGTTGGTCCCTTGCTCCTGCCACATTTGTTCTGTGGACCAAGAAGCTCCCTATTAATCCCACCTAGGTTGCCACTGCATTCTGTGATGAACAGCCTCAGCCACAAACCTGGCAGGGGCAGAAACTGGCCTCAGGCATTAGTCACCTGCACACCAGCACTGACTCTTGCACAAGCAGGACAACTGCCTGCATTCCTGACGCTCTTGTGACACAACCAAAACAGACTCTTAACACAGGTACTGCCAAAGAACACTAGATCCAGGACAGAAACTGCAGATAAAGCCTCTCAGGCAGCAGCTCCAGCGCCAGGTGAGCCCCACCTACCCAACAAAGCCAGGTGACACACACAAGGCATGCTGATGCTTGCTGTACTCACTCTACTAGCCGACTGCAAACTTTACCCAAACGCATCTGTACCCTGAGGTGATCCTCCCCACACCCCCTCACCATCTCTGAGCTACCCAGACCGCTCAGGTGGGGTCTGCGGAGGCACAGTTGGGCAGAAAGAGCTCCCTGCATTTTTGAAGAGCTGCTGTAGAACAGCCAACAGTGCTGGGCACCCCCTTCCAGGGCAAAACAGGCACGCAGAGCTTCAGATGAGGCATGGTTCCTTCCCCGTGTGCAGCTTTGGGACAGCATGGCAGGAAGTTACTTGTCTCCAAAAGTCTCAAGTGTTTGCATCCAGTAAGGATCACACATTGCACTGCTCAGCATTAGTCTGTGCATGCTGACCAGCAACAGCAGTAACTGTTTCTCCTTCCCAAATTGTTCCTGTCCCTTGGAAAAAGGGTGACAGGGTCCATGTTCATGTGATACTCATGTGCTGCTCAAGACCTGCTGTCATCACCTGTAAACCTGAAGCCACCAGCTTCCCCTACACAGCACACAGGGACTGCCTTGTTTCAGGTATGAGCAAAACTGCACTGTGCTGTGCATGTTTGAATCATGTTAAATACTTCCTGCAACACATCAAATGGGTTTATTCACAGAAAGATGCGTTTTTCTTGGACTTCACACACTTAGCTTCCATTAAGGGAGGTAACAAACCCTTTTATCATGTGCATTATAAACACTAGGACGCAAGTACCCCAACAGAGGGTAACTTTCTTCTGCTTCCAGAGATCTCATGTGAGATGAACTATGTGCATCACTAAAAGCCAAAGAGAGTAATATTCAAAATAGACTTTTCATGCCCTCCTCCTCTCGAAAGCTGTTAAAAGCATTACACAACACCCCTGTTTAAAAGCCAGGTCGATCCTTCCAACCTTTAAGCCCATCTATTCAAAATGCCAAGTTATTACACATAACTATCAGGTCAGATGCACCTAATGAGTTGTATTTTTACAGACTTTTTTTTTTTTTAAAACAGTATCTTTAGCTTCCAGAGTACAGGCCCTCTCACGCTGGTTGCCTTTCCTTCTGCATCTGCAGTAAGTGCCAGCACTCTGTATGCTCACAATAGGCTGAGAGGTCAGGTCTTTCCTCCCACACAATGTTAATTTACCAGTGCATTTGTTTTCTCAGTGTAGCAGTTACCTCTGTTGCCTTCCTTATTCCTGACAGAGCATACACATCCCACAGCCCACCGGAACATCACAACAGCGCTCTCACCATCCCTGTCACAGCAGAGAGGCAGGATCAGCCCTCAGTTATTCATCTTCGAGGGCAATGCCCTGATAAAACAAATATGAAGCAAGCCAGGTGAGGAAGGAAGGAAATTGCTCTACCTATATATTTAAAGAGACAGAAGCAGACATCCCAGCTCATTTTGTAGTTGCCATTCTGGAGACAGAACAGACCTGGAATGGGGCAAACAGATGCCAGAAGGAACTGACTATTTCAAACAGACCACGCACATCCCCTTCCTTCACTGCTACATACCCTTCTCAGAGACTGCTGATGTTAACCAAACCTGATACAAGCTCACAGGATAGAAGTGCTCAACGGCACCACCAGGCTCTATAAATAAAGTAGCCAGCAAAGCCCTAACTCTTACTACAACAAAACCTCTGATTAAATTTGCATACTGGCAACAGCTTTTGGAGAGAATAATCTAAGTAGCAAGTCTAGTCAGAAGCTAAAATGCATTGGTAGCGAGCCACTCACACCTGAAATAGAGCTGACCACATCTACTTTTCATGAGGAAAAAAAACTACCTAAGAAAGGTCAACAGATGCTCTTGAAGGTCTGACTGTTGAAAGATTTAAGCCCTTCAACTCATTAGTATTATGCCTCAAAATATCTGAATAAAATGAGCTCTTGCTTTCTGCCTGAACACTATTTAGGCTGGGGGTATCATCTTGCGTAAAAGGATTTGTAAAAGGGGTTTCTTTTAGAGAAGTTCTTACCATTTAATCCAGTTATCCTCTATGTAACTGAGAATAACCTTGAATAGGGCTGGGGGTAGGAGGGAGGTTGAATGTGGAATCAGGTCTCTTGGCATCACCTTGGCTTTTGCTGCTGCTATGTCATAGCCTTGTATGTTTGCAGAAAATACTAAATACAAGTAACTGCAAGCTTTATAAATGTAAAACTTCATCCCAGTGGACAGATTCTCCCACTTATACAGGCTAAACAAGTTAGATGCACTAAGTGACCCTGAAATGCCTTCTGCTCTTTAGCATATTATTTCACTGTCAACTCAACTGATTTACATTGTTAGTTTTTACCCTAAATGTGTCCAAGTGCAGTTGAAGTATTTTGATTGTTACTCTGGGCACATGGGAGCATTTCACAGACAATTAAAAATTTACAAAGCAATGAATCTCTATTCTGAAGACTAATGTTCAGATTTCTTATTCCTGACTGAGTTCAAGAAAACTTTCAGGAACGTGCAGTACAGCAGACCGATGGTCACTGTGCTGCACTTCCCAGCAGCTCCGGACTCCAGCCCGGCACAGGAACAGACCAGAGATTCCTCCCAGCGAGAGTGCCAGGAGAGACCCGATGAGTCACAGGAGGCAGCAGTGGCAAGAGCGGCTGCAGCACAAACAAGAAGCTCAGATTTCATCAAATGAAAGGCAATAAAGAGCCAAAAGACTTTCTAATATTTCCAACAATAATTTGCTATCGGAGGAGAGAAGGGGGACATCTGAGTCTTTTCTGACAGTATCTGCTAACAGAATCAGGAATTCTTCTATCAGTTCAGGGATTACAGGAAAATACAAAAAAACACAATACCATCCATAATCTGCTTCCCCTCAAACATTAACCAGGAACTACAACAACCACCATTTGATTTGCATTAAGCCATCAGCTAAAGCCTATCCCCCGGGGGAAAGCCCCACAGAAATACAATCTTTATGCAAGTTATTTTCATAACCTGCCTATTAGAGATGAAACTTTAAAAGCCCTGCTGCAAACTCACCACTCATTAATCTATCCACCCATTTTATTAAACTTTTTTTTTCAACTGAGTAGCAGTGCTTGACCCTCAGATTACTCTGACTACAGCAAGTTCAGCTGCATCAAATCTGAAAGAGAAACAGCTAATTTATCTTAAGGGCAGTTTAGGTGCAGAGGCTAAAATTAGTAGACTTCAAAGAAAACCTTTAAAACAAAGAATCTTTCCTTTAATATTTCCAGCAAGCGAACTATGAAGTTATTGGTAAACAGTGTGCAAAACGTGAACTCAGCTAAAACAAACATGTACTTATTTCTCCAATACAGGATCTTCTACAAAGCAGAAGCTGACTGCAGAGCCTTATGTGAGAGACACACAGGCTGCTGCTTTTATACCATTGAATTTGGAAAGCTTAGCGAAGAAGAGCAGGTTAAATCCACCACAAAAAAAAAGTACACAAAATACGCAGAGACCGCCCATACTTAATCACCGTTTTAGGATCCAAAGAGCGCACAAACTCTGAGGAAAAGTACCAAGTTACTCTCCAGTTTGACCCCACAAGAGGTCTTGTCGCCAGTGGTGGTTTGACAGGGCCGACAGCCAAGACCTGCAGCACTGGAGCTGGGGCTGCTCAGCACCCTGCTGACATGAAGGCCTGGCCCTCCAGCCTCTTTCAGTGGCTCAGCTGTCACTGGTCTGACAAAAGCCAAACTTTGCAACATGTCTGGTCATCCTTGTTTTAAAATGTTACTTAAATGCGCAAGTGGCTTCTAAATCCACAACCACATTTAGTTCTAATTTAGTCTTAAAAACTCCTCCTGTATGCTCATGCTCCCAGTTTATTAATCCCTCCTGACAGTGAATAAACCTGCTGCTAACCTACTAGTCAACATAAAAACCAGGTGCTCTTTTTTCTCTCACCTTTGAAGGCCCACAGTTAAAGAAAATTAAACACATAGGCTTGAAGCTACACCATATATTTGTAAATAAAATGATTTGACAGAACAAGATTACAAAGTACAAAATGAGCCCTTTCAGGAATTTTTAACTACAAGAAAAGTCAATGTTAACTCCATTTTGTAAAGTTTTAAACAAGTATTACTGAGGAATAGGAGTATTACCATAGAACACCTTTTTTTAATGCTTTTTTAAAAAGCTCTAACCATATACATCAATTTCAGATGAAAAATTCCACACACGCATTGGTTTGGTTACAGCTTCAGAGATCAGTGCAGCACAGCGCAAGTTTCATTCACAGATAAAAAGGTATCTGAAGTAGGTACAAATACATTCTCAAAATACAGGATGTGATCTAACTCTCAGCAACCCTTTTCTCACCCTTAAAAGGTGCTGAAAGTAAGCACAAGGTAATGAAACAAAGGGGAAAGTAAGCAAGGAGATGGACTCATTAACAAGACAAGTTAATATTTGACAGCTTAAGAAAGAGGAAACAATTGCAAAGAAAATGGTTGTTAGGCATTAGAAGGTATGTAACAAGGGAAGTTTGTACTTTGATTCTGTAGAAAAACTGAAGCTGACAAGTCTCCACTCCTGAAATAGAAATATTGAGAGGTACAAAAAGTAAGCACTATTAACTCAAAGTGCCTTCTCAGAATAGCCCATTTTTCCCTGCTGCAGGTCACCATTCCCCCATCTTTCAAGAAAAAAGTATGCAACCACATATTTCAGCTGGTCTTTCAATATATACAATCTAGCAATTTTACAGTATCTTCCTGGTCCCAAGTCTGCATGAGAAAGTGTTTTCCCCTTTGTGTATTTATTTCCAAGTAGAACAAATACTCCTCAGTGCTTTTATAAAAAGCCTTATTTTTAGAAATTGTCTAAGCTAAAAATATTAATGCAATTTTCACCTGAAGCAATGTCTTGCAAACTATGAATCTAGAGTGCCTCTCTAAAGATGCTAAGTGCATCTTAAGCTACCAGAAATCTCATGCAGGGCTACAGCTTTGAAGTGCTCTGCTAATTTTTATTTAAAAAAATATGACTGACACTTTCAGCATACAGAATGGGAGACTAGTGCAACATGCAGCATTGATTGTTTATTCAATAAATATTTAATCCAATTATTGCCAACCAAGGCAAACAGTGCAGAAATTGTCATTCAGAGATACAAAAGTTTAACATTTTTTGTATAAAGTCAGTTGCTACTATATTCATACAACTATTTCAAAGAGGTCTTTCTGCTTCAAAATTGATGCTATCAGTATAAAAATACAGAAACATACATTTGGGGGTTTAACATGTCTTTGCAAGTCTAACTTTTACATTTATATGGGAACATGATGCTTCGGGACTCAAGAAATAAAAACGAATACTATGATAGAGACATTTTCTGCACTGATGATTCCATTCCAGACCTTAAATACATCTTTCTTGGTCCTGGGTACACATTTAGAATGAAATAACTTGCATCTCACATTTATCCTGAGGTCAGCTGTGTAAAAAGGAAAGCCAGTTTTATAAGGATATTTGCAGGCTTTTTGTTGAAAATATGAGGTTATTTTTAAACGAGCCAATAAAATTTCCTGGGGAGGAAAACTCCCAATCTTCTCATCGATGTTTTAAGAAAGAAATCTAGCGTCATTTTTTTTAATTCTTTCCAAAAATATATAGGCTATCACATCCAAATGCTGTATCACCCAACTAAAATTCCAGTATGCATTTGCCAAATCTGAAACTTAGAAACTGTTCTGAAAAGAAAATGTGAATCCCCACAAAGAGTCTCCGTAAGCTTCTCATCTCAAGATCCTGACCCACAACACAACTTCTGCAAGGAGAACCCTGCTGAAGCCTATGGGAACCTGCAGTCTTTGGGTCTGCCTGAACAGGTGAGGACATGTGATCTGGGTCTCCATCACCCACCACGAGGTACAGTTATGACCTTATCAAAGCTCCACTTTGAACACAGCAGTTATTTTCAATAGCACCAACAATCTCTCAGATACCAGCATTAGGCGACATAAAATAGGTTTGTTTCTTCCTGAATCAGCACAATTGGTACAAGGCACTGCTTGGCATAGGAAGTCATAAGTAAGAGCAAAACAAGAGTTTCCAAGTTTTGTGACATTTAGGTTTGTAAGTTACATCACCTTTCAACTTATTATATATCATGGCTAGAAAAACAACAGTCTACAGGATTAATGAAAACATCACCATCCCATGCATGCTCACAGTTTTCCTTCCCATATCCAAAAAACCTCCTCCACATGACATACTAATATGAAACATTAGAAAGTATGGGTTGTTAAATTAGGAAAGTACATTTTATTCTTCGGTCTTCCACAAAAGCCTAACCTAGACACAACTCAAGTATATCAAGTTGGAAAATATTCTGATAACATTTGCACCAGTCTATCCCTGCAGAGGAGAAAAATACAACTATGGTCTAGAGAATTCATATAGATTGAGGCACATCGCAATTGAAGATATTCAGGCATATTTTATGGCTAGAACAGGATTTTTCTGAGGAACCTCACTACAGACTTCCCCAAAAGCAGCTCCATATGGTTTGAAACAACTTGCAACACGTGGAAAAAAACATTTTGTCCTTAATCACTACTGTCTTCATCATCATCATCATCAGATACATCGTTTAAAGATGACTTAGGTGACTGGCTGTAGGAGTCTGACCTAGCGGACTGACATGCAGTCATCTCCCCGGAAGAAAGAAGATCATAGCAGAAGTCGCAGATTCTCACTGGCTTGGAAGACTGGCTTGGGAGAAGAAACCTCTTTTCAGAGCAAGGCCCGCACACAACGAAGCCGCACTTACGACAGTGATGACGACGGTTGACGGGTGTAAATTTTGCTTTCTGACAGCGCATGCACACCGTGGCTTCCGAGTCCGGTACCCAGACAGCTGCATGTTCATTGCTAGGAGTCTTCCCACTTTTGGAAAGCAAATCAGAAACACACTTATTTATGTGATTCATCCATTCAGACTTCTCTGTAGCAGTGGCAGCGTAAACCGCAAAAGACTTAGTTGGTGTCTTGATAAGCCACCCATTCCGTAAGTCTCCCTCATCCTGGATGGAATCAATAGTGACGTTTTCCAGCGGGATTATGTGCTGCTTATTGTATTTCTTCTTCTGGATGACAATGTTACCATAAACAAGAATGTCATTGAACAGAAAGAACTGCCTTGCTTTGGGCTTCTTCCTACACAGCTTTGTTAGTACTCCTTCTCCAATGAGAACACGACCAGGAATAGTCAGAGGTTGACCGGCTGCTCCAAAGCAGTTTTCCACTATACTTATTCTTCTAGTATTTGCCTCACTGTTTGCCAAGCGATCCACCATCTTTCACAAGTATCCTAAAATTAGAAAAAAGTTTTTTATTAGAACAGGACTGATTCAACATCAAGCAGCCTTCCCCGAGGAAGGTACCAACCCCGCATTTCTTAAAATATCTAACAGCATCCGCTGGCTCAGAGGCATCCACTTGGGCTAGATTTAAGTAAGTATTAACACCTAAGAATTTTTAGCAACCCATTAGTCTTTTTTCCAAAAGCAAAAATGTTCCATGCAGCTGACAGCTATCTTTATCACACAGACAGCACCTACGGCACTGCTTTTGAAAGCCTCTGGCAACAAACTAGTTCCTCTCTAGTAAGGCTACTGCATCCTGGTTTAATGCTCGTATTTCTCTGCATATCCTCCTGTACCTATGCTCCGGATGGCACCAGGAAGTATCATCCATCATTCCAAATTCTAATGCTGCAGAAACATCAACGTAACCGAGCAGCCTGAAGACCCACATTAGTTTTAACACAACAAACAAATTACATAATTGACGTTCACATAGGAAATCACACTCCCCAAGCTCAGTACTGCTCTTTTTTTCCAGTAGGTAAACCTCAAATCATGGGCCAAACTCCTGAATCTACCTTCTAGAAACATTTTGTACAGGCCACAACTTGCACCCCCCCACACACCTGCTTTCATAGCAAACTCTGGAGCCAGGAGCAGCGAGTGACTCATGGCTCATCACCCGCTTGCTGCTGCCCTGTTTTTGCAGGAGCCCCACAGTGCCTCCCTCCTCACCTACTCAAACCACATCTGCATCTGTCACGCTCAGGCAACATACAAAGGCAGACTTACTCAGAGGACAAGCCACACGGCTCATAACTGCTCTTGAGAAAGACTAAATAACCTGCACCAGCTGAAAGTTTAGAAGAGACGACTTCATATTTCACGAAGTGCTAATGAACTGAGGAGTACATGTGTTCCAATTACGGATTAAACCCCACCTTGTCATTCCCCAGGTAGCAAATAGGATTTTTCTCTTGTAAGGGTGAGATACCTAGGGCATCCAAGAGTGAATTAAAAATAAGAAGTCACTATAGTGATTCATACCTTGGTAAACCACTCTTTAGCCTGTCTTTTACCCTAGATTTTCCCAAGCAGAAATCTGACAAAGGAAACTCTTGCCAGTCTGACGCAGATCCGCTCCCCCCAAACTCCTTGTGATACAGCCAGGAACCTGAACTGTGTGCATGATAGAGCAGCAAGACATCTGGCAGAGGCAAGTACTATGGACAGACGTTTGTCTCAGCACACAGAAGACACTCTCCAGTGCCTTCCACAGGGCTGATGCTCACAACACCCTTCACTACAAGCACCACTCAACAGGCCTCCAGGAGAGCTGAGCAGCAAATACTCCAGTCTCTACTTCCTGCTCATCATGACACAATCCCAGTTTGTGAAGTCCTCTACATTACTTACCTTTTCTTTTAGATCTACATTGCCTGACATTAACACAGCATCAGCCTACAACAGAGAAGAAACTGCGCTGAAACAAGGCTCAGACTTGATGCTGCTCGAATTCCCTTGCTCTGCTATAACCTGATCCAGTCAACCTTCTTCCTATGAATCAAAGCACAGATACTTCCTCATAAAATAGGGATGAAACCTCTCATCAGGCCTCATCTAAATAAGTATGTTACTGTGATTACACAAACCCACATGCACAGTGTTAAGTATGGTTATTGTAAGTTACTGCTTTGAAAGTTTAATAGTTTCACAGCAAAAGAGTTTGACATGTGAGCTTTCACAGATATAACTACCTTTTTTAAGCCCTGCACACAACATCATCTTGTATCAAAGGCTGACACTAAAGATAGAAGAATCTCTAAAAGTTATTTCTCAGCAGTATTTTTGAATTTTCTTTACATGCCTTACAGCTTTAGTTACAATATGTGAATACTGTCATAACTAGTTTTATGGTTAGGGGAATTACAAAGCTACCAAATCTGAAAGTATTTTGATCTGCAGAAGGTGAAGACAAAACAACAACTGCGAAGCAGAAAGTAGTAAGAAGGGAAGGCAAAACATAAACTAGGAGACTTTTCACGTGTACTTGCTGTAGCCCTAGTTTTCAAAATGAAATTCAGGTGCCTGGCTGCTGAAGCCCAAGACTTGGAATGAGAGTTAATTGCCATTAACCGTCAGGTAAACATTCCCATCTAACAACGTACTAGCAATAAACAGCTTTTGCAAGTGTCGAAGCTGAACCAACAGCCCTTCAAACTCAGAAAGCAAAGTCAGTCACAGGGTCAGTCTAAAGGTATTTAGTAATCCCATGTTCCCTGTAAAATGCAGAAGGACATCAGTCACCAGAGTGCAAAGAGGTCAGACGAGAAGAATACACTTTCTGCAGGTACAAATCAATATACACTACTTCTAAACCTACACTTTTATACAAGTTAGCTACAAATTACAGCAAGTTAAATGCTTTTGGTAGTCCACAAGGGGGAACACCACCCTCACCCCACCCCCCCCCAAAAGAAAACCACAAACACAGCCACAATGATGAGTTCCAGTGAAGTGAGCTCTTGGTATGAAATTACAGCAACCTGTAGGAAGCAGTTGCTGCTCCACAGCTCTAAGTCAGCCATTCTGCACTCCCTGCCAATAATCCGCAAACTCAGTCCAAGGTCACCACGAAAGCTTTCAAAATAGAAGTCACTGGGAGAAGAAAACAGGGGAGAAAAAGCTGAAGGTTTTAATTAACTGTTCCCTAGGAGGGCCTAAGAGAAAACAACTCTAACCAGGATCGTTTAATAATCACCATGGCTTGAAACCAAGATGCATGACTCCAGAACTTGTGCTGAAGCCTGTACTTTGAGCTTGTTGTGAAAATAATCACTTGCTGGACTTAAAGCAAGAATCCAGGGCAAGTTAAGGACTATTAAGGAAGACAAGATAATCGCATGTCTTTCAAATTGAAACTTTTTGCTATAATGTTTAACGTTGTCAGCAGCCACCCGCAATTAAGGCAGTAAATGCCACAGACTGCTGATGGATGCTGATTCCACTTTTCCAGGGCATGAACTGTATTTTCCCACACTAACAGATTAGACCTTTTAAAATAAGCACTCTGCCCTTTTTCTCATAAGTCTTTAAAGAATCAAAAATTAAAAATCCATCTGAAATCCTATGCATGCTAATGTTCATTCATCTTCACTAGCCTTTTCTGAGAAAGGAAGTTCAGAAAGGGATACAAAACCACCCAAAATGTATCATGATTACAAGTAAGAATGAAACATGGAAAAAATAGACCAGAAATACAAAAGAGAAGCCATCCCCAAGCCACAAAAGCTCAAGTTATGAGAAATACACCTCTTCCTCTCAAGAGCACACTTATCAAAAAGATACTAAATTAAAATTGTCTGGACATACAAATAACTTTTAATCCCAAAATGTCACAGTCCAAAAGCAAAGTTATCAATTACCAGTATTTAAAAACTACACTAATCTTGTCTTAAAGCATATTTAAGATACATCGTAAGAGATAACAGATACCCTGTGATGCCTTAAGCCCTAATAGTTTTTTTTAGTTTTCTAATTTTTGTAAGCTTTATAAGTTTTATAAGCTGTAGAAGTAGTTTTAAAAGCAGCAGCCCTTGTTCCCTTACCCTGTAGTAAATTCCTAACCCTTTTACCCCATTCTATGCTCCCCATATCAAATCTACCCCTGAAGTCAGTAGAAAATGTTTAGTCTCATGTCAAGGCAAGGCCTAAACTGTTGGGAACAGCCGGATTAGGGCCTGAACAACAAAACAAGGTCAAAGACTAAGTAGCTGTGTACCCTTTGTGCTCTGAAGATGATGAAGATGATGAAGGGGTGGTCCCAAAACGACCCCAGACCCAATTCTTGGAGGAGGGTCAAGGGGTGGACCAGAGCAAAAGTTAAGAGGCGGACACATTTTAGGATTGGTCAATTAGTATTATAAAAGATGTAACACAGCTGTATTCTGCGCGCGTCTTGTAATAACTATTTGCTATAGCTCAGTAAATCCTTTCCTTATCTCACCCAATTAACTGCTCCGGAGTTGTTTTTTTTTTAAGTCCAGGTGCTAGCAGGCATCACCTAGAATTGGGTGGCAATACCCTCCTCTCTTCCAGCTAAGATTTTCTTCTGTAGCTGTTGGCCACCATAAGAAGCAAATACTGCATTACTCACTTCGAGATGCAGGATCTCAAGACCTGATCAAACAAAGCAATTCCTGAGTGACAGCAAATTCCTGAAAACATGCCCCAATCCTTCCCCAAGCACTGAAGAATAAACCAGAACCATGAGCTTCGAAATAAGGTTAGACAACTCCACTTAAGGGGTCAGCATCTTACACATAGTCTCAGTTTCCGGATGCTATATAGTCAAAAACCTCAAACCTATTGTTCAGACCTTTATCCCATTTGACTCCAGTTTCACACGTCTAGCATACGAACTCCAAAAGGTCCCCAGGACCTTAAGCAAGGGCGACTCCATTTGTGATGGACTGATAGTCTTCATAGACATCGGATTCAGTTTTTTTGTCCAGACTGCAGTGTAGTACTAGCTTCTAGACAAAACATTGAAAAAAAAAAAAAAGATCACTTTGTAAGAAAAATTAGCTACACAGAGCTGTATCATAAGCAGGGGTTAACAGCCTTTTTAGATAAATATCAACTCTCAAAATGCTGCAATACCTTCAGTTTGCCTTTCTCCTCACACACACACACACACACACCCCCTCTCTCTCGGTAAGTACATTTCATGATGAAAATGCTGGGCAAAGGCTTTCATCTCCACAGCATAATATGCCATTTAACTGTGACAAAATATTTCATGCCACAGAAAGCCCCAACTCCTCTACAACACATAAAGTTGTGTTTTACACTAAGTTATTTCCACTTTTATTCAAAAGAAGCTTCTACAGAAACAACAGTTCTGTTACCAAGATATCAAGATCATCTTGCTCCCATTTCACTCCAATTTTACACTTGTACCTTGTTGGTGAGAACAGTCACCTTCAAGGCAAACAAGCAGATGCCACTGAAACCTCTGAAGAACTAACAAGTTACCTACTTACCTAAAACACAATTCCTGTTGAGGAAATCACATATTTACTACCGTTATTAACAGTCTATACTACTGCAGCAGGAAAACAATTCTGTTAAGAGTTGCTGTGCACTGACAAGTCATGTTCCACATAATTGTTTCTTTCTGCCACTGTATCCTGGTGACAACACCAGGATGATGATCTCCCAGGACTCAATGCTTTTACAGGTCTTATTTAAAATAGGAAAATGTTTATTTTATATGCTAGCTCTGCTCCTGATAGAGGCCAGACTAAACTGCACAGAAGAATAGCTGCGGTTGAAGATAAGACGTAAGGAGGCAAGTAAAAACAACATGAACCTGACAGTTCCATCTAACTTGAAACTGATAGAAAACTTTTCTTCTGCTACTACTTTAGCACTGTAGCACCATAGAACCATAAATAACACAGGTGGTGGAGGGGAGAAATGAGATTAAAAAAGCTATTATGGCATAGTGATGCAGACTGCATACAAGCTCAGCACAAAACCATTTCCCCACCCCAGCTCAGGGCATACTACCATCACGACCAGCACTCCCTTCAGGCTGCAGGACAGGCACGGAGGGTATGCAGGAGAGGGACACAATCCAAATTCTCAAGTTTTACAATAGAGCAGAACCACCAGTGTTCCATTACTTCTGGCTTGGGCAAGAACAAGTCTACTCTAGTGGACAGTCCCCTGGTAATAGACATTAATTAATAAGCCATTAATTTTTAGCATTATTTTTCTTTAACACTCCTTCCTTCAAGGGAAAAGAATGTTGCTGGTCTTGCTATAATTGCCAGTTCATCTATCATCATCTTTACAATCAGCAGTTACGTTGTTAACAATTACATTTAAAATACTTCATTAACGCAAACCAGGTAGTCTAGATTTGTCAGAGCTATGGTATCGGGATGCAGGCAGCTTGTCCATTACTAAGAATATTCACAGCTAAGGTGAGAGCTTTAAAGGAAAAAGAGTGTATTTGCTGTTGGAAAGAGTACAAGAGCTCAAAACCAAATCACAGAGGCACATTCAGTCTAAAGCTGCAGCAGATTCTGGATGTTTCAGAGCCAGGTTCAGTAACACAAGTTGCATAAAGAAGCGTCACTAACAACAGTATCCGACCACACCATCAGAATGGATGAAATGTTATCTAGCTACTGATGCACTGAAGTAAATGTAGAGAATAGAAAAGAGAAGCATTAAAAACGGAGGAATATAAAAAGAAATAAAGCAATAAAAAGGTGGAAACAGCAAATCTAAATGAAAGCACATTATACCTTGCCACCCAATAAACTTCTAAATAATTTTCCAGTTGTCATACAGAGCCCTTGTTCTCACACCTGCATCTGCACACAGAGACAGTGTCGGCAACTATGTTACACCACATACATTTAAATTAAACCATTTTCCTTCTTGCCTAAAGGTAATATACATACATGCTTCATAAAAGTTTCTGGTTAGAGTCACTTAATAGAAGGCAAAAGTTAAAGGCTTTATCATGTTTGACTCTACAACTTGAGGGCTCAGAAAAAAAACAAATTTCAAACAGAAATGCATTTTGCTTTGTTATACTTAATCACACAAATCAAACACAAGTCAAAGGTACAGAAGATCAAAAAAACCCAAACTTTTACAAGAGAAAACCAAGTAAATTGTAAACCAAAGCCAGACAAAGACTATCTGCAGACCAGGTATCTAATGTGCATTAAATGACTGGGTTGTAAGATGACTCATTTTTTGGATGTACGGAGGAAAATATCACACTCTCCCTAAAAAGAGTTCATCAGACAGAATCAGTTTACTGGTAGTTATGTGGGAGTTTTTTAGTAACAGGTTTCAAATAATTGTTATAAATTATATTATCACAACAGATTCATATAGCTTTCATCTCACACTTTGCCTATGGAAAAGAGACACTAATTTGAGTTAGAGTTGCATAAGCACGAGCAATGAAGTTACCCAGAACCATTGTACATCCCTCATGTAAAGCTGTGTCTGAAATGGTAATATCACTACTTTTTGTAGACAAACTTCCAGCTATGAGGGCATCTCAGTACTGTAACACAATATGTTAATCTCTATAAATATTAGATGTATTGCTCTTAAGAGCAGCACTTGACTTTTTGCACCACTGGCAAGTAAAACACAGTAAATTTCTGAAGTGCAACCTGTTTAAGGATTAAACATATAGACATCTAATGCTTTGAAAATAGTGTTGGTGTGGGAAATTGCTGAACTAAACTCATGAACAGCAGATACTCAGTTTCTGATACAAGTCAGAAGAGAAATTAGCATAAAGTTTAAATCTTACTTTGGCCTCACTAGTTACACCTCCTCCATACCTTCCTTCAGTACATACAGAGAAGGATGATACCATTGCTTGTCCTGGTTGGCAAAATTACACTTTCTATTACACTTTCTATGCACTTAGATCTGATTAGCTGTAATCAGAATCCACACATCCATGCACAAGTCACCTTTTGGTCCTTGTTACTTTGTATATTAAATAGTCAAAAGACAAATTTGTGCATAAAGTTAAATAAAAAAAAATTCACGCCCAAAAATATTGAGAGGAGATATAACGTGGCAAATGTTTTCTAAGGGTCCTTATCACTGTGAAAAGCAGACATGACAGTAACAACTAAGTACCTGTCATGTGCTGGAGCTAGCTGTCCTGGATGCTATTTAAAACATATGACAACTGCTGTCACTTACAGAGATATACAGCCTTCTAACAACCAGTTCTCTAATGCTTCTCTTCACAAAAATATTTCCAAAATTGTAAAATTTAACAAACTGTCTTCCCATCACTATCATAGCCAGCTGGTTAGGATACAGAGGATGGATAGCCCTGATAATATCTGGAAGATGCAAATATAAAGAAGGACAAAAAGCTTCATCATAATCCTGAAAAGAAAGAAGATAAACCAACAGATTAAAGAGATTATATCAAGGTAGCAGGAAATGAGGCATAAGGCCCCTCTGAACTTCAGCATAGCCTTTATCTATACGATCACTTTTGACTAACTTGGTTAATGGCTGCAGCATTCAGACAGGTACCGACAGTGGTACAGAAATTTTGACTTGATTCACAGACAAAAATTCACCTTTTCCTTAAGGCCATGTAAGCTGTTGACTCTTTGCACCATTTTTCACACCCTTAATAGTCATTGGCATTGAATAGTCAAAAAAGCTCCAAGATAGAACACTGGAAAAGATGGTGGCAATACCAGGACTGCTTTGGATTACTCTGTGGATGCAAAGATGCTTGCAACATTTTCATCCTGACACTATAAAGAAACATAGTGTAAGCCATTAATCAGTAGGGCACAAACAGAAAAGTGGAATAGATGATGCTGTGTATCTCTTCCCAGTCTCATTTTTATAATTTTAAGTGTAGTGTTTTCTACATGAATGCAATTTTTTATTCTTCCCCACTGTGAAGACACGGCTTCCTGCATTGTGCAAGCCTGTGGAGCAATGGCTGCAGTGTGGGGAAACATAGATCAGCTCACTCCCTTACTGGTATATCCAGTACCAAGCAGCAGTCTTAACCCTTCATTCATCTCAGCCTGTCAGATAATGTTCTGGCATCGACCACAGATCTGCAGAAACCATCCTGGAAATGTTAACAGCAACCACATTACTTCATACGGTGCAACCTGTGAATACTCTGCCTTGCCAATATTTTTGAAATATTTAATTATTTCACAGTCCATTTGTTCACATCCAAATATATCATGAAAGCAAATCCATGCATTCGTCTAGTTGCATGTCATCATAAACCTATAATTACTGTAACAAACCAGACAGATCTGTTTTGGTTTTTAACTGCTACAAATGACTGTCACAAGTCAAACCCCACTAAAGCTCTTCTTGAAAGTACAATGTAGAAATTCCTGTTTTAACTCCCTGACATCTTACAGTTTAGTAATTCTTTTCATACATTACAGTTAAATTTTTGTATACTCTAATTTCCAATTTACAAGCAAGGATTGCTGTTCCACTTTAATTGACCAGTTGTGTAAGAATTGCTCACAGAATGTGATCTAAATGTGATCTAAATCTAATCCACAGAATGGATTCTAAATCCATAACAAAACCAACAAAAAACCCCTTTATTATCAAACCTCCATGGCAAGTGGATTGCTCTTCAAACTTGCAATAGCCATTATCCAACTGAGTTAGGAATGCCTAGAAAGGCCAGTTCCATCTTGGGGATGGAAATCATTTCTATGTAGATCTTTCAAGATGTATGACCTTATATTCCCCAACCCACTCAGAAGCTAGTTTGGGTACAGAAAGCTATTTTTAGCAACAGCCTATCTGTTTTGCCAAGCAGCATATGCATTACACAGCAAGAAGCCAGCAATGCTGTTTTACTACGAAGGCTACTCTACTGAACAGTTAACGCACTGCCTGAGCTGCTGTATGCAGGCAAAAAACATCCAAGTTCTGCACTTTAGCTTCTCAGCTGGAAAGAGAACACCAATTTAGCCAGCCTGTAAACAGAAACACTACCTCGAACATTCCCAACAAGCTGTAATACTAAACAATCATAGAGGACACACGAAGAAAACAAAGGCATGCGGAAGAGGGCTGCCCCACCAGACGTGATGGGCTTGTTTTAACTTGTTTTAAACCAGCCCTGCACAAACGGTGAGAGGAACCACCTTGGCCGTAATGCCACGTGCAGTAATGCCAGCACCCCTGCTCCAAGCAAGGAACACGTGGCACCCATGAAAGAAACACAGAAATTCAGAACTGCTGAGTCCGAAGCTGTTCCCACTACCTTTTCCTGCTTGGCATTAACAGATAATATGAAAGATGGAAACACGATCAGTACTAAAGGGTTTGTACTACAGGGAAGTACATGACCAGGAGGGCTTCAATACACTCCTAGACCAATTGGAAGGGGTCATTACTCTTCTGTTCTCAACTGCACTGGAAGAACTCCCTGAATGTCTCTTAAGGCAGAAGAGATCTCACTGCAAAACTCCAGGAGGAACATTCTTGTAAAAGATCCAGCTTTTTAATGAAGTCAGCTGATTATTACCACTGTCAGGCTTCTATTTACAATAAACCATGGTAGCTGATATTGTTTTTGTCTTCTGGCATGACAGAGAAAGAGCTGCTGCTGGAAGAAACAGTTCTCCATCCGGGACCTGGCAGTCAAGGGTTGGAGCAAACAAAGCAACTATCTACACTAATTTTCTCTGTGTCCTTACCCATCTGCCGATAAGGTGAGCATTTCCCAAGCACCTACACCAGTTTACATGGCTTTGAGCAGCACTTGTGAAACACAGTACTGCCAGCTGAAGTGCTGCCATTTAGATGAGAAAATTCTTAACACTGTTCAAGATGTGAAAGAGGAGTTAGTCAGTATGTGCATGTGCAAACCAGGTGGCTAGAACTAAAGGAAATATTAAAAGGAAATATTAAACAAACAAAAAAATCCAAACCACAGCACATAGCCACACAACCCTGAAAACTCGAGTTCTGAACTGGTAAAAAGACAGGCCTGATCCATCATGAACAGTGTTTCAAATCTGACAAACTCATTTGCAAGCAGAGGCAACTATGGGCATATCAAACACTTGCAGCTGACAGCATACTGAACCAGGGATAAGTAAAAAGGCTGATGTTTTGTATATATAAAACTACCCGTTTATAAACTACAGAACACATGTACCCTTCAAAATTAATCAACAAGTGACTAAAAAAGCTCAATATTCAGATCACATCTTTGCTGTCATGGAGAATTGCCCTAGTATTTTGAGTTGCCATTAGTATGTATTTAGGAATACTAGCAGTGGTTAGCTTAACCTCTGGTGCTAGCAAATGGTATCTTAATCAAAGTACTGGGAACATACACCAGAATATTGTTTCAAAATCAGTTTCGACAGATCTTAAGCCCAAAAAAGCTCAAGTTCCTTCCTTAGTTCTCCATAGTTCTGGGCAACTAAAAGCTGTCCGAAGAAAAGCAGACAACAAATTAACACCTTAGAAATGTGCATGAAGAGTCAAAGGCAGAGACAGCAGTACTGGGATCCTGCTCCACAGCAAGAAGCTCTGACAGACATGAACTCCATGTGCCAGGCCAGTACCTGCATCCCAAAACTGGAATACATTTTTCTGTTCACAATTTAGTGTTTCCCTACTCCACTGTTTAGCTGTTTAGGAGTCTCTCTCAGCAAACATTATTTTGCAGTTTGGCAGAAACAGCAGCTTACCCCTCCCTTCCAAGCTGCCTGGACAGGCACCGGGTGTGCCCTTCCCATCCGATACGCTGCGTGCCAAGGAACAGCTTAACTGGTCACAGCCCACTTGGGCAGCACCAGGGCACACATCTGAACATCTGGGCCAGAAAATAACTTAGATACAAATACTACCCCACTAAATATTAAATGGACACTGGGTGAGGGACATGAGAAATCAATCAAAAGGATATGACCAATTTCAGAGCAAGCTATATCCTGCTTAAGTTTTGCCAACCCAGCACAATTAAGAGAATCCACAGCATCAACATTTTAAATCTTGAAGCAGACCCATTTAGATTGTTTTGGGGAGGGCACACAGCATCATTAGTATAGAAAAACAGATCCAGATGCAGCTGTTCTACGAGAACTATTGCCAAATCCATCTTGCAAGCGATTCTCCAAAACCAGACTGGCCGCGTGGTTTGTTGTTGTTATGGATTATTACAGCACACACAGAAGCAGCTTGCTAATGGTTAGCTAATGGTTAGCTAGACCGTCTCTCAGTCAGAGTGAAAAAAGGGATTTTGGTTTTCTGAAATAAACAGTATTTTTCAGCATGCTTCTTGCTACACCCTTAACCTAAAAGTGGAGGATATTTACAAAAGGATTTCCGACGTGTATCTCTTACATGCAACTGTAGACTAAAAACAGCACCTCCCGCATTTCAGGACACCTGTTCGTTTTAGCACTTGAGCTGAGAACAGCTACATGCCCAAAAGACCTCACTCAACAAAATTTTATTTTCCCTTTTCTCATGAATGCAGATCTATGACAACTGCTTGTTCACTTGCTTATGTCTTTTTATTATGCACAGGTACTTAAACCAGCTAATGTTAAAAAAAGAAATAAGCTTTGTTTTTTCTTTAGTTCACTTTTATTACCATTATGAGAGAAGTTACTGCACTTCACTAACAGTCTAACAAGGATTAAATGATAAATAATCAATTATAGCATGACCAAGTTAGAGAGTTACCAAATAGTCAATGCTAGGCAAGAGCCAGAGCCATTAACTTTCTACAAATAACTGCAACACAAAAGGACTTGCACTTCTAGTAGCCATGTTTTGAAACAGAGCAAAAGTTTTCACATGCAGTTTCACAATTTACAAGCACAGCACCATAACCACATCATTGCCATTTCATTATTATTAGATAATTATTTTTTTCTCATGTATGTGCTCTTTATGTTCAGATATTGTGTTCTAGGAAAAGAAGTTGCACAAAAAAGACTTCTTTCACCAGCTCAGTAATTCTAAGCATTTCTACAAAACTACACGAGATACAAGCCAAGTAACAACACTCAACCTCCTTCTCTGACCAGGTGCAATCACCTCAACTTTCTCCTGGCCTACATAAGTTAAGAAATCTCCACTTTAGGGGGCAACCCTAATACTATATTATACTGTAGAAATACTTTCAGCAGGCCAGGCAGCTGGTCACTCCCTAACAGGGTCAGCCAAAACTCTGCTGGAGCATATTTTCAATACTGTAGTAAGAAAAAGTACAGAGATGTACTGACCCCCTTAAAATTCTTAACTTCTTAATAAAATAAAAAAAATCCAAATAATTTCTACCATTAGTTCACCAGCAATAACAGACTAAGGGCAAACATGGCTGCCTGCAGGGAATCTTTTTCCTACCATTTAAACCTGCTGAAAGAAGTTGCTTCAGTTGCTACCAAAAATGGCTCATGCCCCAGTAACCATGTGCACGATAGGACTGGCACCAGGATGAAACCCCCAGCCCAGCAGAAACTAGGGGCTCACAGGCAGCTGAAACACAGTTTGGGGCTTGAAATTCAACCCCATGTGATTTTCAGGAAGCTTGACAAGACTACTGAAGGGCTGCAAGCGTGGACCTGTCACTGTCAACCCCCAGAAATATTTAAAATTTATTTATCCAGCATTATTTAAAAACACATAAGCCAATAAGCCAAGTGTTGAATTCTCCTTCTGAGCAAGGGACACAATCCTTTTTAGATCAAATGCTGCTACCTAGTGACACACAGGTGAGTGGTAAAGGTCTGAAAATCTGACATCTGACAGCTATTAACAAAAGCCAAACGGAAAGCTTTAACAATGATACCATAAATAAAATGTCAGTCTTCAATCTAACCAGTTTTTTAACCATACCCTGGGTGTTGAAAGGGCAGTTCACTTGCCTCCATGCTGTTAACCTAGATCAGAAGGGGGCAGGGAGGGGGAAATCACTGTCACACACAGCTTTCAGAACAGAAGTACACCCAAAAATCACTCTCAGAAGTTTTACATTACCAAGTATTGACAGCTAAGTCAGGAGAAATTTAAAGCAGAAGGGTAAAAAAAAAAAAAAAAAAAGGAGTAATTTCCTGAAAGAACCTAGTAATCACAGCAGCTTACCGTAGATGCCTTCTTGGGAAATACATTCACTGGCCCTTTTCCTTTTTACTACTTCTCAAAAGTTTTTGATGCATTTTAGTTACATGGAAAGCACTCCGAGTACAGACTATCTAGAGGACACTTTGAAAAGTACACAAAGGTTTGTTTGCACTGAAGTTAACCTGCACAGCTCACCGTTCCAAGAAAGATGCTTACAACCTGAAGGGCTGCGCTCAAAATACACTGTTAATTTCCATTAACAAATTAAGTGTACACTTTAGAAATGCAAATGTCAAAGAACATGCTGTAACTTTTCCTTTTTCAGAAGGCATTTAAAAGCAAAACGGTTACCTCTAGATGATATGTCTGAGATACAAGAAGCATTAAATGAAAGCTTAAGCTGCTGATAAACAGATCATATACATCAATCTCTAGCGACCCCCCTGTATCCGTCTGAATCAGTAAAACTTCAACAGATTGCCTCTCAACACAGTAACTAACTGCTTGCACGTTATCTTACTACCTTCAGGAATTGGAGGGAGCAGGGGCAATGTAGCGAGAACATTCTTGTATTTGAAATCCTTAATTTTCAAATGTTTTTTCTTCTTTTACACCTAGACAAAATGCCAAAATCTTGCTATATTACATACACAATATGCTTAACACTGTTTTATCGCAAGGTATAATGATGCAAAGAGGGGGAAAAAATAGAGAGCCACTCCCACTTAATTTTTAAAATCCTTAAATTATTTACAATTTCTAATAGGCTAAAACAAAAAGCCAACAAAACCAAAACCCCACATCATTATGTCTAAGGCAGCAGCACTCTAACCTATCTATGCAACTAAAGTAAACATATGAGTGCATTTTTGACTGTGTAGTTTTAAAGTAGAAGGCTGGAAAATGTGAAATACTGTTCTGTTCAATAATACTTCTGCACTATAACATTTATTTTCATAAAACGAGAATCTTTGTCCCACAACTCTCAGTCAAGCCACTTCTCAAGTGAGCAGACTCAATATATTTCAACAGGACTGATCATGTGGCCCAGAATTTGCAGGGCACTACTTGCTAACACAGTTGTCACCACATCTTGTAACTTTGATAACAATAACCTTCAGCATTGCAAACAGGTTCTACCACACCTATCTATAGAGCAGGTTTTCACCCCCCTTAACTGCAAGAACAAGTCCTGTGCTGAACCATGGAGACAAAAGTTATTGTACAACAGCAAACTTGGCATTTGCTGCATAGGGAGAAAGTTTTAAATACGTGTTTCTATTTCAAAAGCCTGTATTTACCCTTATGTTTTCTCTTTTGGAACAAACCCCAGATTATCAAGCTTCCATCCAACTACTGACTTAATTCTTTGAAGTTTAAAATATACAATTATGATTTGTATCTTTTTTTAAAAATACATAAACTAAATGCAAAAGTAAGCTTAAATATTAACAGAGCTTGGAATAAGTCACAAATGTACCTTTAGGATCTGAGGTTGTACAGAATAAGGTTTAATTTCTTAACAAAAAAATGAAGAATTAAACTTCCTTACCTACCATCACCTAAGAATCGTATCCACTGGGTTACACTGGGGTGTCCTTATTTGACATCCCCCGCTAATAAATGCCCTTTAAGAACAAAAACTTGCATGCCATTTGTTTGCTTGGACACCAATTCTAACATTTTCTTACAGACACCTTTCCAGAAAATTAGATCTGCAAGTGCTAAAAACTTCAACTCTAACTCAGCTATGTGCCATGCCTTGACCCTAAGCTTTTACTTTTAACACTTCTAACCCTCACTGGTGAAGACAAACCACCAAAAATGCTGCAAGGGTACAAAACCAGTGTTTGTACCCTGGTTTTATTGCTCTCACAGGGCTTTTGGGAAGATAAACAAGAAGAGCCAAGCTGTCATGTCATACCTCACCTGAAATTGCAGTTCCGTCTCTTCACTGCTCTGATGCCTTCCTGCATCCACCTACCCCAACAGTAAAACCTAAAAGTCATCCTACCTTTTAAGTATAACAATCATTTTGACAATGAAAATTTTTGTAAACTAAAGGACTTTATGCTACTATGGACAGATCTTCTTTCAGGCCAGATATATGTATAATTACTATAGTTAAGGCTCAGACCATGATTCAAGCAAAACAGAATGGCGATCATGCTGAAGAATGAAGTCAACACTGCATCTAGTGAAAAGTTGCTTCTAGGTGAAAAGATACTCCTCTCTCTCTCTTTCTAGAGAATACAAGAGAGGAAACTGAACCAGCTTTTCCAGCTCCAAATTTCTATTCACAGGCTTTTATTTATCAATTTAGGGACTTCCTCTATATGTGTTTCCATGCAGAGCAGAACTCAGACACTCGAGGCACAGAACTAATCTGCATTCAGAAGCAAGAATTTGGGACTCATGCTCCCAACACTTCACTTTCACCGTTGTTTTCAACATACTTGGCATGGTACTACACCACTTGGGAAAATATTATTTAACAAACTGAGCTGACACATTTAACAACACAGGAACTCCTATCTCCCACAGGATTAGTTAAAAGTATTTAGATTTTCCAGGTTAAAACCAAGAGCACTACTTTCCAAGCTAAAGAACCACTTTCATTCTGCATGTTGATGGCTGCATACAAAGCAACTAATCCGCAGGACCTCAGCAGTGATTGTACTGCCTTCTTTAAGTACTTCCCTTCTTTCAGACAGCCATCTCTAAAATAATTCAATATACAAGTATCATAACCTGAGATCTGAGTATCTAGGTTCTTCTTATTTCAGGAGAGAGAGGAGTTTGCAATCTCAGTTCTGAAACAGATTCCTGTGTTGTGGGTTTGATCTTAGACTCACTTTGTCTACTGTACTAACCTTCATCTGAACTTAAGCTGTTAGGCACATCGCAGCCTCAGATACAGTGTTTCTCAGATACAGATTAACCCTTAGAGTAACTCTTAGCCTGAGTTAGAACTTAATGATTCTTCTGGAACCACCTGCATCAATTCAGCCAGAAGACAGTCCTTGATCTCTGGTTAAGAATACAACAGGTCGTTTTTGTTATCAATAACTATTGTACTGATGCTTCACGTCAAAACTCGAGTTACAGCTGTTTCCCTTAGCAGGGACAAAGCCGATGCCAGGACGCGCTGCTCAGCAAACTCACCCACCGCTTTCTTGCCGTGATGAGCAGTTCTGCCTTTTATAAACACCGCTACCTATGCACGTAAGTATTTCAAGCAAGGAGAGAACAAAAACATGCGTCTGTCTTTTCCCGAGCTGCTTTCAGACAACAGCTTACGTGCCACACGCATCTCCGGCGGACCAGTCACATTCCCCTCCTAAATACAAAATATGCGAATTTCACAGGGGAAAAAAAAAAAGCACCTTATGCTCGCAGCCGCCACCACTCGCAGTTCCGCTGGTTTTTTTTTACCACAGCATCAAGACCTCACAGGCGACTCGCTCCGAGAACGACGAGGAGTTTCACGGAGCGAGCGAAGGCTCGGGCGGAGGGCGGCCCCGCCGGGGCAGGAAGCGCCCTCCGCCCGCCCCGGCCGGTCCCGGCCCGTCCCGCCGCCTCACGGCGCCCCGGCGGAGTCACGAGTCGGGGAGTTTCAAGCACTTACGTAACGCCGCGGAGCCGCTGCCGCCGTTTCTCCCCCTTCCTAAAGTCAAAGTCGCTTCCAAGGCGCCCCAAGTCCCTCAACGCCCTGGGACAAGCCAGCGCCCGCCACCGCCGCTTCCTTCCCCAGGTTCTTCCCGCCCCGCTGCTTCCCTCCCTCCTGGCGGGACGCGGCGCTGCCCCAGCCCCGCGGCGGGACAGCAGAGCCCGACGCCGCCTCTCGCCGGCGGAGCTCCTTCCCCGCCAGGCAGCCCCCAGCTCCCAACATGGCCGCGGGAAAGCGGCCGGAGCCCCGGCGGAGAAGGGCTCCATGAGGAAAGTTTCCCTCTCGCTCCCCGGCCGGCCCCGACCCGGGCCGAATCCCCGCCGCACGGAACACGGCCGGCCCGCACTGCTCACCCAGTGCACCCCGCTCCGGCAGCCGCCTGCCCCACTGCCCGCACGCCCGCGGTCATACACCCCGCGCCGGGGGACGGGCTCCGGGACACCGCCCGGCGGGGCGGGGCCACCGCCATCTTGGGCGGGAAGGGCTGAGGCGGCACCGCCCTCTCTCCGCTCCCTCAGCGCCGGGCCGGCCCCAAGGGCCGGGCCCAAGGGCCACCCTGCGCCGGGAGGGCAGAGGGAAGCGGGGCTCGGTCGTTCCCAACCCACGGGTGGCACCTCGCGGAGGAGGGAGACTCCAGACACGAAACTATTGCCTCATGGTTTTGTTTTAAAAAGCAACACGTTTCCATTCTTTGTGCACTATCCCGGGTTTGTGCTCGTGCTCGTGGCTCTAAGTACGCTCTCCCAGCTGTCATTCTGTATGGGCACGTTTTTAACTACCTCTTTGTACTTAAAGTTTTTTACAGCGCTCGGAAGGAAATTGGCAAACATTTTTCAGTCTGAAGAGTTGCCTGGTCAGCATGGAGAAAGTGTGGCAGGTCTGCCAGAACAGTTCCCATCAGAAACGCTGTCAACACGAGGAGTCCCTTCAATCTTCTGTGTTAGCATTTTTAGTGTCTACACATCAAGTCATCCAGAGCAGTATTTTCCAAATCTATCCAGCTTCTCAGTAGCTACCCTGATCCTTCTAAGATTTCCAGCCATTGATGGATGGTACCAGAGGGGAAGGGTGGCTGGGGTGTTCTAAGGAGCTGTTGAGAAGGGGGCACAGGACCATGCTCTTTTGTGGTGTCAACGCTGGTGCCAAAATCTGTGCTCTGGAAAATGGCCCAAGGGGCTTACTTTTTTAAGAAAATTTCACTAACATGCAACATAGCTGTTTCATTTTTCAAATTTCCCATTATTGAGCAATAATTTCTGGGGAATAAAAAGGGGGGGGCAGTAATCATGAAGCCACTGAACTTTCTGAATTTTCTGTCCCTGCTCAGACAGGGACACAGTTAAGTGCCATATCACTGAGCTGGGTCTCTCCTGCTATGGAAGATGGACATAGGGAAGGGAGCAGGACATGGAGGGCTGAGCAAGAGTGTCCACCCCCCCTACAGTATGGCAGCCTGGTCATCTGCTTCTCACCAAATCCATCTGGTGTTCAGCCTGAGTTGTCCTGCGATTATTCTTACTGTACTATTTTATATAAGGTGTGGACCAAGCTGTTTAACCCAAGGGTTTTAGAAACCGGTGCTTGTGGCATTTTAAGACTTCCAGGTCTGAGAGTGTGTGCGGGAGGATGTATTTGTCAGGTGCTTCATGCGTAAAGAATTCAGGCACAGCCGATGTTTAAACTGGCCACCAGTGTCTTCACGTTGGGATTGCGAGCTGCAAAGATCTTCACACCAGAGCATCTTTTATGTATATATTGGGCTGGTTCTTGTGAACGAAAATGATCAGTTTATTTTGTGACCTGTGGTAGATTTAACTTGCCCTCTAAATCAATTTTTCTTGACATCAGAAGCAGCTTCATGGTTAATTAACTTTTCTTTCATGCTTATAAAATAATTTTATAATGCCATATACATCAGAAAGTTGAATGCAGGCAGAGTGTAACAGTCCTAGTGTTTCTGCCTCTGTGTCCATGTCTTAACCCTCTTTGTGAAGTCCAAATTGACATTGTTTTCTGAAAGGTTTGCAAAGCGTTACAGCAGTGAGATGCTTTTCTAACACATATAGTCACGGAATACAAGACCTTAACTCCAGTTAAGAGAAGAATGAGCAACCTGTAGTCTGAAGAAGACTGTAAGCTAAAAATGACTTAATGCTATCATGCAGAGCAACTTCATAGAATCATAGAATCATAGAATCAGACGGGTTGGAAAGGACCTCTGAGATCATCAAGTCCAACCCTTGATCACCACAGCGTTACTAGACTATGGAACTAAGTGCCAGCCTCATCTTAAAAACCTCCAGGGACAGAGAATCCACCACTTCCCTGGGCAGCCCATTCCAGTGCCTGATTACTCCCTCTGTAAAGAATTTCTTTCTAATATCTAACCTAAACCTCCCCTGGCACAGCTTAAGGTCATGCCCTCTTGTCTTACTGTTGGTTGCCCGGGAGAAGAGACCAACCCCCACCTGGCTACAACCTCCTTTCAGGTGATTGTAGAGAGTGATGAGGTCTCCCCTGAGCCTTCTCTTCTCCAGGCT
>VXAY01003858.1:337232-356059 GCA_013399855.1 Oxyruncus cristatus | reverse complement strand
CAGGAGAATGCTGTGGGAGACGGTGTCGAAGGCTTACCTGAAGTCCAGACAGACACATCCACAGCCTTCCCCTCATCCACCAGGCACGTCACGTGATCGTAGAAGGAGATCAGGTTGGTCAGACAGGACCTGCCCTTCCTAAACCCATGCTGGCTGGGTCTGATCCCTTGTCCATCCTGTAGGTGCTGTGTGATTGCATGTAGGATGATCTGCTCCATAACCTTGCCAGGCACCGAGGTCAGGCTGACCTCAGTCCTATGAAAGACTGTCATAATTTCTTTCTATTATCTTCCTGTGATCTTCAGAATTATTTTTTCCTACCAAATGAAGTGGGGTTTTTTACTGTGTTCAGCAAGAGGGGAAGATAAACCCGATAACAGTGTATGTTTGCAAACCCTCAAACACTTGTTCTTAAATCTCTCTATAAAAAAGTAAACATTTGACCTAATTTTTAAGTAGTGTTGAAAAACTTGGCTAAGGGTCAGTGACTCTTGCTTTGTGCTCACTATACTGAAATGGCACACTGATCATGTGTGCTGGTTTCAGTGGAGTTTTTTGTATTTATCTATCTTTGCTCTTACATGTTAACTCTGTATCTTACTGCTGCAGAGGTAGTCTGGCAAAAAAAAATGGATGTGACACAGAAGACGTGTAGAAGGCAAAGGATGGGATACTGTGGGGTGTCCCACTAAAAAGAAGTATATACTAATTTATTTTACTATTTCTGTATAAGTAGGGTATTTCACATAAATTAATTGCCATTTTAATTTAGCTGAAAAAACTTCTATCGAAGCATAGTGTAGTCTAAAATAACATTTTTTTTTTTGGTCTCTAATTATAACCTTACTGTTACGGTTTTGCCACAGCTACACTTTAAGGGTGGAGGAAGTACCTTCTCCAGAAGACATTATATAGCAATGATGTAGTGCAGTACATGGCCTATACTATGCTTTCTGAATTGCCTTATGATTTTTGAATGGACACTGTTTACAAAGAGCTGTTTCAGGGCTTGCGTTTTCACTTCAGGTCTTCACAAGGATCACACGAAAATCAGAGCAAGTCTGTCTGGTGTTGAGCCAATGCAAATAGATGGTTCAGTAAGTATTTTTACTTCATTGTGTCAGTGAGACATTTGTTTTATTTATGACAGCTTCCAGTAATGGGCTGTTTACAACTCTCTTGGCTTACAGGTTTCTCTTAAGCAATTTAAAAATTGCTGTGAATTTTTCCTTTGTGCTGGCATATAATTTCTGATGGAACATTACTGATGTTGCAGCTTTTTTTAACGTAAAAAAATGTTCAAAAATTGTCAGCAGTGTTGATGGGAGTTTTTTAGCAGCACTAAAAAGTATTTTTTAAAAATGGATAGAATCCAGCATATAGGTAGGTTCAGAGATTTACTGTGTGGCAAGACTATCCTTTAAAAGTGTCTTGGCTTTAAAAGCTGGAGTTGGTGATTTTTTTTGAGTTCTCTGTACAAGTGGACTTGGTTAGTTTGTAAGCAGGAAAGAATTATCTACTGGTAGTCAACTGTAGTTTGTTCCATGGAAGTCCAGTTCTCTCTCCCACCAACTTTTTTTTGTAAGTGCTCAAGTATCAGTTTTACAATTGATGGGATTTGCAACTAGAATCTTGCAGCACATGTTGTCCTTGGGCTAAAATAAAATCTCTCCGCTTCTTAAACAACTGAGTTCTGTGATACAAAAGAAAACTATTAGAGATTTAATTCTTAACTTTACATATTCTAGGTCAGCAAAACTCAGTCATGGCATATTGAAATAGGACTTCAAATTCTTTGCTTTCAGTAACTTTAAATTAAAGTATTACAAACAATAAAAAGAAAATCTGTGTTTTGTTTCTTTATTCATTGAAAATCTTTTTGAAGCAGCAGTGGCTTTTCTAGATGACAGATGCAGAAACGTAGAATACCATCCCAGCTTTAGAGTACTTCCATTCCTTAGTCACCCACAAAAGGAGGACAAATCCAGTAACTTAAAGCTTTTTAAGGGGGAATTAAATGCTTTACTCTCAAATATTGCCTTTTGTCAAAAAAAGAATGAATATTCATTGTATCACTGAAAAATGAACTGGTGATTCCTAAGTTAGCTCAGTCTCAGATTCTGCACTGGAAGTTTGTTCTTGTTTGGCTCCAGTGGGTTGTAACCACCCCTACTGGTTTGTCAGAAGTTTTGTAAGTGTCCTTCTAGGATGCTACTATCTTTTCTCAAGATTTTGTACATCCAAATTATCCTCTTTACTCATTTTGTTTGCTGCCTAGTTGAATGGAACACTATTGACTTTTCTCACACTTCAGCTGTTAATACTGTCTTATCCATGAAGTGTTTTGCTTAGGAGAGCAGACCTGTGTGTTTTAGGGATGGGAGTTGTAATAGGTACTATTCCATTATGGTTTTTCTTATGTGAATTTTTTTTCTTTTTTTTTTTCCTTTTTTAAATTGTAGAGGTTGTCTATTCTATGGTCCACCAGGGACTGGAAAGACACCAGTTGCTTGTGCACTTGCTAATGAATGTAGCAAGGATGACAGATTTTAATAGGACAAATTCCAATTACAGAAGAGACATTGCACCTCTCAAAGAGAGAACATTTCACAGATAGTCATGACTTTAGATAGTCATTTATCATTCTAAACAATATGCTCTAAAGAGTCACTCAAGTGCAGCTGGTTCCTTGTACCATACATCTCCCAAGCAGTCAATACAGTTCATGCAGCAGACACTACATGAAACAGCCTCAGCCTTGCTAAGTGGGGATGGAATTATCTCCAGAGCTGTTTTTCAAGAATCACACAATGGTTTGGGTTGGAAGGGACCATATAGAACATCTAGTTCCAAACCTGCTGCCATGGACAGGGACACCTTCCACTAGACCAGGTTACCCAAAGCCCCATCCAACCTCACCTTGAACATTTCCAGGGATGTGGCACCCACAGCCTCTCCGGCCAACCTGTGCCAGTGCCTGAAACAAACACTGATCTAGCAGAAAGTGATGCAAATCTGCTGATTCCATAAACCTGGGATTTTATCTGAAAGAATGCAACACAGGGACCCAACTGAGACACCAAGTAACCACTGCCCCAGGTCACCCACTCCAGCTTTCCTCACAGGCTTCCACAGAAGACTTGCTCAGCCAAGTTCAGGGAAAGACAAAAGAAACTATTACAGGAAGTGGATTGAGCTCCTGCCTATAGATTGTCTGTCTTTGGCTGCAGTACATGGACAAGGCAAAGACTCCTGAAGTGTTTGTTTTATCCAGACTGACTCAGAAGGAGGAAACTGTAACCACAGCCATTCATTTATATTAAAAAAAAAATACCCTATTGAAGCATAATTGTCTTCATCAGAACTTGAATGACTACACCACTCACAGGTTTTATGTTCTTAAATTACACAAAAATTACCATGTTTCTACCTGCTTTTGACACACAATAGGAGGAGAAGAAAGAATTCAGGTATTATACCATTTCTAGCCAAAGTAAAATTCTGGCTTTCACAAATAAGCATTTCTGCAAAATGAGTTGAGATGCATCTCACAGGAAAATCTTAAGAGCACTTTCAAGTTGGAAAGCGGATTATCACCAACTATAAAACTAAGTTTGAGGTCAGTAAATAACAATTTATGTTGCACAAACAGAGCTTGGGTTACTACACACAAAGGGCATTTTGGACAGTTTCCCACATTCAGCCTGTGGCTGTCAGGATGCTGCCTGGAGCTAATGGATTTTCCCTGCTGCCAGCAAGCGGCCTCACAGCACCAAGCCCGCTTGTGTACTCAGCACAGCAGTTTGGTTCCAAGGTAAAAGGCTCAACTTCAGGAATGCCTTGCCCACACCAGTGGTTTTGTGCATCTTGTGATCAAATTACTTTTTAACTCTTATGTATAATACTGTAATATTTCCTCCTTATTGAAGGAATTATTTACAATTAATCTGTGTCCTGCAGACTCCAGAAAATCCATGTCAGAAAAAAACCTGAGCTAAGGAATAGATGAGCAGCGCCTAAGAGAAGGCAGGAATTCACAGTGCATTATTCCCAAGCCTGAAAGGAATCAATAGCATCCCCTCCTACCTGCACCTATTTCTTTTCATAAAACTCAGAGGAAATTCACTGTTTGAAGCTATCTGTTCTCACAACTTCAGCTGACTTCGGCTGATGAGCTCAGAAGTTTTGGGGACCGAGCTAACTAGACAGTGACCAAATGTAATCCCTCCCAGCATAAACCAGGCCAAAAAGGAATCCTAAGGGATTGCCACTGCTTACCTTCCTCACAGTCTTCCATTTTTGGGCCCGATACCGGCTTTGCCAACTGCCCACATTAAGAAAGAGAACAGAGGAAAGGAGAGCAGAACTGCTGATCTAGAAGTATCGTACGTAAGTGTTGTGCCACATTGCATTGTACATTTGCCCCTTGAGACTGGGGAACTTCTTCAGGTTTATAATCCAGTGCTCCACATCATGCAAAGAAAAGCATGTGGACCCCAAGGAGGGTTCAGACCCTAAGTCTGCTGTGTACCACATGCACATAGTTCTCGAAGGACAGATGTTTCCTAACCTGGTAATCTTGATTTCTCAATAGGGCAATAATATCTCAGTAACCAGTTCAGATAACTATGTTCTCCCTTCTTTTCCTAGAATGTTCAGTTTGCATCCTCCCAGGATACTCCTATGGAAGAACATGAAAATGTAGTTCAAGGATGACAGAATTGGCCAGAAAATGAGAGAGTAATCTTTGTGGTTAAGTATCCTTCTGGAAAGAAGACTGTCATGCCTCCTGAACATTCTGACCTAAGAGCGGAGAGTGAAATGCTGGATTGCCAAAGAGCTGGAACTTCTGAAAATGGAGGTTCAAACTGTAAGTGTAAGGTCAAACAAGTAATTTAGCTCACTAAATTAGTTGAGGGTTGCACTATTTATTAGGCTTTAGCTTTCTTGACTTCCATTGTTACTTCTGTGGTGTCTCTCAAACCAGCACACATTGTTTCTCGCATAACGGTGCTGCCCCTCTAGGTATGCTGGCCAAATTCATGTTCTTCTGCAGCTGCTGGTTTTCTGATTCTGCAGTTTGTTTCTCAAATGGTATCTAACTGAAAAACAATCCCTTTCTTTTCTTGTATATCTTCCCAGTAATAACCAGAGTAAGTTAAAAAGCCATACCTCAAGCAGCGTGGACTCAGAGGCACACATGGAATTAAAGAATTATGTCCTAATGTTTGGGATGCAAGATGCGTTTCTTAACCTAAATTATTTGGAGTTTAACCGTTCAGTGCTATAATGGCAATGTGACTGGTTTTTGCTTTGTTTTACCCTGCCTTTTTTCTCTAGTGCTTTTTTTGTGTGTCCCAGTTTCTAGTTTTTATGGAGCACTGACTTTTGCCAGAAAGTAAAAGTCAAGCATTTTTCAGTGAAAAAATGGTAACAGTTCTGTTATTGCAGAAGTACCTATTCCAGGTACATGCTTCACTGGTACTGTATTCCGGATAGGGAAATCCCAGCTAAAGACATTGGTGTCATTCCAGATTCATAGGTACACTGTATGACTCGTGTGCAATGTTCTCTGGTGGATGAGCAACCGCAAGTATGTGATGGGAGAGCAATGAAAATTTATACACGGGGAGCATTTGTGGATTACTCTGAGCTCAGAGTAAATTTAATTTCAATTTTGTTAATACTGCTTTCTTGCTATCTATACAGTTGTAAATTAAGTTGGTTGTTAACCAATTCCAGTTCAAACAATTTATGGGAGGTATTTTTAAGTTGTGAAACAATTCAAGCCATAACGGACTATGACTGTTGTTTCCACAGCTGGTGTAAACTGCTGCTCTTGCTTTTGGCGAACTAAATTTTAGGAGACTGGGTTCTCTTCCCAGTTTTCAATGTAAAAGGGCTTGTTAAATTTTAAAATAGCTCCCTGACAATCTGCTAGTACTGTTGGTTATTATTTTCTTAGCAGTTTTTATGATGTATTTGGAGAGGGTTGTTTTGGTTTCCTGTTTGCATGTTTCCATTTACTAGACACTGGAAAAGGTCCTTGATTTTCAGCTGTGATGACTTTAAACCTTAAGTTTAGTGACCTGAAGCTCATCCTGGATAAAATACTAATACTTGATTTTCTCAAATTTTTTCAAAATCCAGTGTCAGAATTTTGCATTCACAGAGTTATAGTGCTACAAAGTTTTTCCAGTCTCCTGTAGGAGAGAAGTTACTATCCTGGGTTGGAACTGGGGAAAGGGTCAAAAATGGGCCTAGCTGCAGGAGCTAAAAGAGATTCCTTTGCATGAATTGGAGAGGGTAGAAGGACATGCCCTTCAGGGGACATTGCCATGAGGAAAATTCAGGAAATTGCTAGGTTGATGTGCTGGAGGTTGGTCAAAGCAGAAGGGGCTGCTCTTTGCCTGGAATGATGAGAAAGGGAGTACTACTTGGATGTTTCCCCTGTATGGGAAAAAAGTGACCAGAGTGAACCCCCTTTGGTGAAGGGGCTTGTCAACACAATCTCTGTCACATTTTTAAGCAGCAACCCACTTTGTAGAGGTGAAACTCACATTCTAAGGCTGGCTTCCTAAGGAAGCAAACTTCAGGGGGGTTGTTGTTCATATTTGCCTGTGCGTATAGAGAAGCCACATAGGTTTCTTTAGAGTCAGGGTGCTAACAGCATGTACTCCAAAGTTATTGCCCCCTGGTAATTATAGATGTTTCAGCTTATAGATGTTTCAGCTGCGAGGAGAGAGCTTGAGTCATTAAACATATCTTTAGAAAACCTGTTTCCTTGACATGGGTGCCGCTGGCACTTGCTGCTTGTACCAGAGAGCCTCTTTGCAACTCACTGCAATCAATAAGCTGTAGTAGGTTAATACAGGCCTTCCTTGGTAACCAGGTTCATATCTAGGGAAGTGGCTGTTTTCAGGTATTCCATCCTGTTTTTACGTAACAAGACCTATAAATAAGAGGGGAGGGAAGCTTCTCGCTCTCTTCTCTTCCGGCGAGGTTCGGAAACAGTGAGTCTCTGTGTTGGTCTCGCTTTATCTGGAGCTGAGGCCTGCAGTGACCACTGGCCTACTGCGTGGGAGGTTGGAGAGTGCCGCCGCGTCCGGCGATCCTGTTTTTTCTAAGGGATGTGGTGAGATTAAGTTTTGCTAGTTCTCTGTTTTGCTAGTTCTTAGTTTTAATTGGGTATATCTGTGGGGGTTTTTCCCTTTTTCCCTTCCCTTTCCCTCTTCGGGAACTGTTTGGGGTTTGGTTTATATGTTCATAGTATTCTAACTGTATATAACTGTAATATATGTTAAATAATATGTATATTTTGATATAATTCGGTTGGTTTCAGGCTCTTCAGTTTCTATAGTTTTTTCTCGCCCCGGGGAACAAAAGGGAGCGGGGGGGCTTTCCCTGTGGGCTCGGGCAGTTGGCGCGAAGCCAACACATAAGCTCAGTGACCCTCCAAAATGGACTTGCTTGGTTTTGTATGGGGATTTTTTGGTTAGTTGGTTGGGTTGGATTTTTTGTGTGTTCATTTATTTGCCTGGCAACAGACGCTGCACTTGATGAACAAACAGAAGAGCATATAGTCACCTATGTGGCAGCAACTAGAAACAGTTTCACATGGGGTGTTGGCCACACACCTCTGTCATGCCGGACTTTTTGTGTCTGCAGCAGCTGAAAGCACATGTGTGGTTTTGTGTGTCTTCTCTGCACATTGTGTAGAACAAAGTTGAAGGGAATGCTTAAATCTTGTGGTAGCTGATCTGAGGGAGGCCAAGCTAACAGCAAGCAGTTGTGAGGCAGTAACATTTTCATTTGGTCTGGCTGCTCTTTTAAGCTCCATCTTGACAGCCTTACATAACAGGAAAATACTGAACAGATCCAGAAGTGCTGTCACTAGCGTGTTGGTGTACTTTTTCAGAGATTATCACATTCATCTTTGGTAACAGAAGGGACTGTGTGAGACACTGGTAATTTGCTACAGTCACTCTGCAAGTTTATTCACTCTTGAGTTGAAAGGTAGCAGCTAACTGATGTAACTCTGCTTGCTGATTTACTTCAGACTTGAGCAGTGCATTCTGCCAGCAGTGCTGTAGGCACAGAACACATTCAGCTAATGGCTAAAGGTAAGCACATAAGGATGCTTCCATTTTTGCCTGGCATAGCTGTCTCTGGAAGATCTGTAGCCTTGGCCTCCTGAGACACATTTTCCAGAGCCCTGGATTGTGTTTCTAAGAAAATGCAACCCTGGTTTTGCTGGGGCAGCTACTCTGTAACAAAGTGCATTCTGTCATTCCCTGCTGTTTTGGAAGCAGTAGATTGGCAATTATAATTGTCAATTGTTATGACTGATGAGCAGGAAAATACTGTCAGAAATTTTAGCCTTCTTTTTCTCTTAAGTATGAAAAATTAACTCATTTGCTCCAGTTAAATCCTGTGAGATAAGTTCTCTGAAGCACCACTTTTATTTAACAATGTAAGAAAGTGGGGTGTATTTTGCACTATTCTGAACTGTAATTTCCCTTTTTTTCTTCAGCAAGTGTTGCATTCTATCGCCGTGGTAACTGAGCACGTCAGTATATCTCGCATGGCAAAACTATATTCTGTTCTTAGCCATCAGGAAGATGATGACAAAACCAAATCAGTGAAGGTATACTGTTTTGTCTAATAGCACTTTCTGTCACACACTGTAATGCATGTGCATTATGCCTATATATGTATGCACTGTGAACATCACACTTATTTAACATTACTCTTTACTGCTTAGTTGCCTGTGTCACAAGACTTCTTCATATCAGTCTGGATGACATTTATCCATATTGCAAAACCACTGTTGTATTTGGCATAATTGTTGGCAATTCCAGCAGGAAAAGGCAATGGGGTCCCCCCACACAGGCCTCTCAAAGCAGTCTGTCACTAGTCCTTCTCCAGAACCTTTTCAGGGGCAGGGGGCTGCAAAAGGAGAACACTTTTCTCAGTCTGCTGCTTCACCTTTCTCCCCTTGCAAGCAGTCACACATGGTAACACTTGTATAGCAGTCATTCCGTTCTTGAAAAGAAATTAAGTATGAAAACATCACAAGAATTTGAGATTTTCCTCTACTCTCACCGGACCCTTTCTAACTAGCATGGCCCAAGCATCTTATATTTGACATTTGGGGAGCTTTCTGCCTATGACAGTTTGATGCTAATGAGTCAAATTCTCTAATATCTTCCTCTAAGAGAGGATTTCTGAGTTGTCAGAACTTGGCAGGAGTCTTCCCCAAGCACTCACAGCTCCAGTTCCCTATATTGTGTCAATTTGGATAGGTTGTATATTCAGATCTTTGAATAAGTTTTGTCTTTCCAGCTGCTTGTCCTGAGAATAGATAAAGTTCATGTCTCCTACTCTGCCTTAAAAAAAAAAAATAGAGGAAGTCCACTCTCTTAGGTCCTGTTCATCTCGATCTTTTCTTCCACATCTGATGAAGAGCTAGAATGGATCCTCTGTCCTGACTGTGCAGCAGTGAGGATTGTTCGGTTTAGGAAGGTAATTCCTGAAAATGCACCCTTTTCTCATCTAGCATAATGATGTGTTTTAGCATGAGAAGGGATTTGTTTGTTATCTCAGGCCTTGTGAGCTTCTGTGACTAGACTTGTTTTCTGTGGTTTTCTAATTCTACCTTTAGCTTAAACCAAAAAATATCTCCCATTCAGCGTGAGTGTGCGAGCCAGTCAGGAGCTGCTCTCCTACACGAAGAGAGAGACTTTAACAAGTACTTATTCGGAGTGCAGAAAAGAACAGTTCTGGCTTTCAACTGTGGCTCTTCAGGAACTGTCTTCTTCCTCACTGTTCAAAGTACCATTGATAGAGATCCACAGTCCTCTGACACAGACTCCTGCAGTCTCTCTAGCCTACTCTCTAATTTGGGTGCCTAAAGACACGTTTGAAGCTAGTGGTCTAGAAAGACCCTGTGATGGCAGTAGCCTAAAGATGTATTGCCTAAATATTACTAACAATTGTATGTATGTACAGATTCTTGATTCTTTGATGAAGAAGTAAACAGGGTTCTCAAGCTTTATTCATGCTGACTCCTAATTTGTCTTCTTTTCTTGTTAGGCAATGAAGAAAGAAATTGCAGCCCCCAGTCTGTGATACTTGACTTGACGTACACTAATGATGTACAGCTCCCAAATAAATAAATTACTTTTAACACGTCTCAGTAATGGTAGCAGCTACAGAAAAAAAGAACAGAAGAAACAAACTTCTTTCAGTACCTCAACTGAAACCAGGCATAACGGAACACTGAGCCAGCAACACTTGGTGAAAACAACTATAAGCCAGATTACAAAAAACAGAAGAAATAGGACGTTTCTTATATGGCACCCACTTCCATCGAGAAATAAAAGGAGACAATATTAATGAAAGCAGACTACCTTGTTTGACAGGTATTTATTGCCTCCATTCACAACACTGTCCCCAAAGGAAGAATCAGGCATGGTCACCTGAGGGAGAGCTGTTCCCTGACGGATATAAAGGAGACGCAGACTGCCTATTTAAGCAGCCTCCTGTCATTTGCAATTCGAAGTGCTCCTTTACTTTCTGAGGTCACTCAAAACTCTTTTTGTGACTGAAGTCACAACTTGAATTTATTTATTCCAGATCCTGTTTACTAATTCACTGATAAGGCCCCCTTACCATGCTAACCATTCACTGCATCACATGGCTTCTTTCTACACAAGAACAAATCAGCCCATCCACTGATGCCTTTGTGAGCACATTGTCAAGATTTGTTCCACTTCAACACTGAAGCAAAGCACTGGCCTTGTGGCCTAGAAGGAAGATATATCATTGTAGCAACTCGAAGTGCTGGTGATACTGCATGGTTTCCCTTCTCTTCCACTTTACTGTACTGCACTCCTGCCAAAAGTTAACTTTACAGGAGAGTGATTCCTTTGGAGAAGACAGACAGGGCTGTCTAAATTTTCCTGACTCAGCACGTTTGGAACAAGACAAGGGCCAACTGCAGAAAGAGACATTTGTAATGCTTGCTCCACAACACAAAATAAACAGAGCGAGTGCGCAGCTGGCCTGGTGGCAGCTACAGAGCCTAAGCCTTTGCTCTTCGTTTGGCAGGAAGAACTGCAGTGCCTGCATAGGAATGAAAATTTTCTTTTCACCAGACCTCTTTGCCACATTCAGGAACACCAAAAAGATACAGCAGCTGACTTGAAAAGAGGACAGAGCCTGTCAGGATTTTATGTTAAGAAATTAGCCATTATACTCCCAATCCAGAACATTCAGATTCTTCTAGGTTCACATCACCTCGATTACTGCACCTCCAGTAACACAGAAATCAGGATCCTGAGCTGAACAAATTCAGAAAGAAATGCCTTTTGGGCATAAAAACCCTTTTGGGAATAAAAATCTGCAAAATCAATCAAGATCTGTATCACAAAGCAACTTCAAACACGTAAAACAAAACCACCAAAGATTTCTACCATGCTGACAGTTTGTGATCATAAAAGCCACAAATCTTGTTCTCAGAAATTCATTTATGTAGGACTGTACACTGAAATACAGGATATTGTTATACAGCCAAGCATCTGGGGAGATTAATCCTGATTAAAAAAAAAAAAATCTCTGGGAAAAGCAGTTATTTAACAGAACAAGGATGACGGCAAAGCAAACTACCGGATTTGGGCAATTGAATCAAGTTGGATGTTAGGAAGCATTATTTTACCATAAAACAAATCAAACAGAAATATTTACCTTGATCCTAAGAGATGCTGAGTACAAAGCTCCCAGTAGTTTCCCACCAAAAAAACAGAGCATTATCTTTACAGACAGGGTGGTGCAAAATGACCTGAAGCATTCAGGAATATGTTTCTTCACAGTACCAAAGAAAAGGAATTCGGGGAAGCCACGTAGGAGGGTGTCCTGAGAGCCATGGTAAATACTGAGCAAAGGGGATGTTGAACCCATGTTGCAATGATGCCTGTGGGCAACAAGAGAGAAACTAAAGGCCAAGAGGAAGACACAGCCAAGCCCAGAGCAGAGTGAAAAAGCCAGAGATAAAAACTGTATAGGGTTCTCTTCCTATGTTGTAAAGCTATCATCCCACTACCTACGGTCACATCAATGCTCAATCTCAACACACAGTTGAACTCTGCACTACAGCTGTATTTCACCATTCTGAAATTCTACATAAATACTACATAATTAAAACAGCTAAAGCTTTTTCTGGCAGTTTTCTTGTATTCAAATATACATGCTCATTCTTCCAAGTATGAAGTATCATCACTACTTGGAAGAAGCCTGCTCCTTGCACTGAATAGAACTGTTTAGCTGATTTATAGGACATTTACTGTAACTGGTCCTGAGCATAAAGAAAGCAGTTTTTGCTTTTTGGCTTGGTTTTTGGGTTGTTTTTTTTTCTTTTTTTCAGTGAAGAGTGACAACTGTCAGAAGTATCCATTAGCACAGAATTTGTCCAAGAAGAATTCTGTCATATTGCTGTTATTACACGAAGGACAAGAAAAGTAATCTCAGACAAGGACATATGACTTGGCAGACATGTGAAACAGAGATATCAGCCTCAAATTCCAAGAACAAACTTAACTACTGCCAGCAAGCTGACAGCTACAGTTCATGTGCATCTGCTGTTTCCCAGAACTGCACTTTGCAGAAGTGTGAAGTTAAGACAATTCTATCTAGTTGAGATATTAAAGAAAAAAACCTCAGCACTCTGAACCCATATTAAAAAAAAAAACAAAAACCAAACTTTAATATGTTTTTTTCCAAGATCTAATATACAAATGCAACGGTAATAATGTACTCTTCTTTTGTAAGCTTGGATGAAATACATTGAAGTCCACTTTTCGCATGTTACATAAAAAATCATCTAAAGCAACCTAGAAAAGGAGAAAAAAAGCTTAATCCATATGGTGCACACAAATAACTGGGCATTAAATTTTAAAAAACAATACATGAAACCAAATGAGGATCTGCAAAGAGGCTTGACAGTTTGTCTGTGTCATTAAGTGGTAGCGTAACCACCACATTTCAAGCATATAAAAAAAGTCAGGTTTTGTGAAGAGAAGCATTATCTTTTACTAGGCCAAACAGCAAATTATAAAAATAGACAAGATTTTGGGCTCTTGCATCAGAACAGCAGTCTGTGAATATACAGACATCTTGGGTGAAATGATGTAATCAAAGGAGAAGGATTAAAAGCGTTGATCAAAACTGTAAGGTTCCAGTCAGGCACACATTATGATTGATCTTTGTGAGTTTTAGGTATTACATCCTCCCAAAACAGACACACAAAGCAGTAGTTAACCATGCTTAATTTGATACTCTTCACAAACATTAGCAGAGGAATGAGTCCATCACTTAAAGAGTGCACGATATCACACCCACCGTACAGAAAAAAGCAGGATACGCCTTCGCGGGAACTTTCTTACTGAAAGATCTAGCCTAAAAGTAAATGGGGTAAGGTGGGGGGAAAAACAAAACAAAAAACAAACGTACTTATCAGAAGAATTTAACATTTCAGATCAAACATCAAGTACCATGTAGAATGGTTAGAGGCAACAAACTGTTCTATGATCTTCAACCCTTTTTATTTTGACATCCTGACCCTGTAACTTTTTATTATGTGCAAGCCAGCACCATCCCTCACAGAGTACAAAAGCAGTTACGCAGTAAGTATGTAATACTGGGAGAGGCCTGCTAAAATATTTACAGGGTTTGACAGACTTAAAGATTACATATTATAAATCAATGAAAATTAGCATCCCTTGTTCCAACACAGTCCCAAGTTGCATCTGGTTTAATAAACAATTTAACCTTTTCCCCACCCCACAACCCAAATAACTCTCTGCATGCCAGCAGACAGAAATTATGGAAGACCAGAAATGCATTTCTCTCAGTGCATCTTTTTAGTCCAATGTTGCCATCACCCCCAGGAGTCCAGTTGTAAATGCTCCCATTGTATTTCTGGGACTTCAAAATTATCTCAGTTCCTCAGTATTTACATATAACACCTAAAGCATGGCTGAATCAAATCTACAAGTTAAACTCCTGTTCAGCTCAGGTCCCTCTAACAGAGTTGAAGCAAGTCTTCTTGTAATGTTTATTCATAAACAAAAAATCCCTCCTTGTTTTGCCTTTTCTTACAGGTTAAAACAAACCAACCCTTTACAAATACTGACAAGAATGTATGAATTACTGATAGTTTTTCACAGATTTTTTTCCAGACAACTGACAAAAATCAGCCTGAAACTTTGGAAGGACACAATACTCAACCTTTTAGAAGGCAAATTATTTTAAAACTTTGAGACGTAATAACATGTATATCTATCTCTAAAAAAGAAAAACGTTCTTCCTTGATCTAATGTTCTGCCGTACTATTATTAACTGTGAGATGAAAAAAAAAAGCAGTCTTGCTTGACCTTCTTAACCCTGAATGGGTTGCATGTCATTCAGAAAGCATGTTATCTTTCTTGGTAAATTGAGCCCATAATGATGTATCGTAACTGAGATAAATGTAAAAAGCCAAAAGGACATCCTCTTTTAACAAAGGGTGCTTTAAGAGGAAGGAGGGCAACATGTAAATGTATTCACAGGCTTTCAAAGGGGAACTGTGGGTCTGATAGAACATTTACTATATGCTTTTATTCTAATAAAACACAGAACTCCTAAGGAAAACTGCAATCTTCATTATATTATTTTGCCCTCTGCTGGTCATCAGTCCCATTTTCAGGAAGACCTGACCACACTCTAGAAATTTTTCTGCCAAGATTAAGGGCCACATTACTATTTCCTATGACATTGCTGAGACTCAATTCTTCATTTTAGGATTATATGCCTTCTAGCTGTGAAATGGGGCTGGTAACTTACCGTCATCCTTTAAAATCTGTGGTTTGTGTAACAAATGCTGATATTGCTGAAACCTATCTTCAGGTTTAAACTTTACCCTACCCTGTAATTCCAACTAAAACAAAGGGTAAGTGGCTGAAAAGACCCTCAGGCAAAACAAGATGGTGATTTTATACAGGAGAACAGATGCATTTTAAAGGCTCCAGCCCACTACATTCACCTTAAGTCTTGAAATACCCAGCAAACCTTGCCAGCAAAAGCCCATTTTAGCCATTAGGGGAGAAAGTACTTTTGTCCTTGCATTAAAAGATCATCTGATTATCAAGCAGGCCAATACCCTGGTACTGCTGCCAGTTCAAGCCAGTTCAAGTGGTTTGAACACTATATAGAGATCCTGCACTGTCAACTATTCTTCACTGATGATGATGGAGCAAGTATTCAGGGAGGAATTTTTAAATTTTAATTAAGGTGATATAATCCATCCATTAAAAGAAAAAGGGGAGAGGGTGCCAAGACCAACATTCAGTTGAATAAAATGCTAATGCTGCCCTAATCTGGTTTCCTCATGTTTATACTTTTCTGTATAGTCTCCAATTACATGATCACATTGCATATTTTCCTCAGGACCCTCCCAGTGTATAACACGGGCAGGGCTCTAAGAATGCAGTGGGAAGAAAGGAGGCCTGTTCTCTTTAGAAGCTGGTAGGCATTCTGGAAGCCAGGGGACCAAGGCACTATGAACTACCAACTTATCTGAAAAGTTCTGAAGAGTTGAATTCTCTTCCTGCTTCTGTCCCAAAGTATCCATACAATACCAGGAACCAAATTTTAAAGATGCAGACCATAAATACACGTTACTCATTTTCCATGCCTCCCATCCCTGATATGGGGCATTTCAGGCCAGGCACTTGGCATTTTTGTTAGCCACAACTGCAACCAAAGTCAATGGGTTTTAAACACTGTGCATTATGGGATGACGGGTGGAGAATAAAACAAGAAAAATCAAACTATTTCATCTTCAACAAAGGTAGTGGACAGTTTTGATGTTGTATTTTCTTTGTCTGTTTCCTACTTCTAAATGGAATAAACAGTTTCCCTGGGCATGTGACCACAAAAACTGAGACATCAGGAGAAATAATGTGAGCAGGAATGCCTTAAATGCAAATTAGAATTAGTCTATAAAAAATAAAGCTCAAGGATACATAGAATGGTTTGGATTGGAAGGGATAATCTGGTTCCAACCCCCACTGCCATGGGCAGGGACACCTTCCACTAGACCAGGTTGCTCAAATCCTCATCCAACCCAGCCTTGAGTACTTCCAGGGATGGGAATCCCACAGCTTCTCTGGGCAGCCTGCACAAGTGCCTCACCACCCTCATGTTAAAGAATTTCTTCCTAGTATCTAATCTAAACCTGCCCTCTTTCAGTTTAAAGCCATTCCCCCTTGTCCTACATGCCCCTGTAAAAAGTCCCTCTCTGGCTTTCTTGTAGGCCCCCCATAGGTACTGAAGAGCTCTTGTTATATATACATATTATTAATACAAAATAAAAACACTAATCAATTAACTAATCCCTGACTGAACAAACCAGGGATGCCTCATTTTACCTTCAGAAAAGGGTTCTCCTATTTCTACTGTATAAAATCCTGTAATCCCAGGTAATGCTTTAATTGAGGATTATTTTAATGGTGCAAATGAAGAGATAAATCTGGTATTTCTTTACTCTGAAGTGGTACCTTTCCAGAATACCCTGACTGGAAGCACTGAGTGCAACACTCAAAGTATACACAGACATGTACTTGTAGACATAAGCAGCTCCTTACAGTGCTTCTTGCAAGTTTTGTTTTCCGGATGGAGGCAGACAAAGCATTGCTGATGAAACATTCTTTTGCTTTTGTACTATGCACCAACAAGCAATTCAGAGTGTAGTTAAAGTAAAAGCATGAAAGAAAAATAGAGTAGAACTCTGCAGTTCTTCAGGGCTCACAATCCACTGTTCTGAGCAAAAAAAGTCTTTCATAATTCACTTGGCTGTATGCCAGAAAAGATATAAACAGAAAGCACCTTTCCCAACATAGCTCTGGGCATGGCTGGTCATGTTAGGGAATGAATCCCCCCTCCCACACACACTAACCAGCAGTTAAAGGCAACATGCTCTGTTTTCCTGGCAGTCATTCCACTGTGCTGTGAAATAAATGCAGAGGTGCTTTCTATGGTGCTGATCCCACGCTGGCACAGAGCTGCATTTATAAAAGTCTGCTTGAAGGTTCCCTTCCAGTAGTAAGTCTCTTAGGCAGCATTTATATATAAGAAATTGGACCTGGCTGTGAGTAAACTGCCTCCTGTGCATAAAGATAAGTATAATATTCATAAAGAAGTAGTAATATTTAAAGGTTGGGGTTTTTTTAATTTAAACTCCCAAAGTAATTAAAGGCAAAATATTTGAAAGTATGCAGTTTTAAGTCTTCTAACAACAAATGCTTTATGAAGACTAGCATCAGTTATATTTATTTAAATAAAGAAAAGGAAAGGAGTCTCACATGTTCTAGATGAATATGGGCCTGGCTGGCGATGTCATAAATTACATCTCTCACATTTTTCTCTTGCTTGCCTCTTATGAAATCCTCTTGTGAAACTCCATGCTAGACATAGGAAGGAAAAACAAAATCAAAGAACCCACCATAAATATTAATTTTCCATTTTAACTTCTGAAAAATATGTTCCAGCAACCAAACTAAGGACAAAATACTAAAACAGCCTAAGAGAACAGTTCGTAGATTCTTTCTGCATGAATTTGCTCCCTAAATCTTTGGGGTAAGACAATCAAGTCACATTTTTAAGTTTGGGGAATTCAGATCAGTTTAGATACCCAATTTTTAAAATCATGAACCACGAACAGATATTAAGCAGAAGCAAGCCAGTAACAGCTAACACAAGAAGCCATGCTGGTTTTTGAAAGCTTGGGATTGGTGTGCACCACCAGGCTTGCAAAAAAACCCAACCAACCAACAAACCCATCCCCAAAAACCAAACAGCAAAAAAACAGAACTACTGGAAAACTAGCCCTCCAAACCTCAAAAGAAACCAACACCAAACTTAATTCTTTTACTATAGATATCAATGTGAGACACAATATGGCATATTCAGAATTGCACCAGCTGCCTGTTCCCCTCAACAACAGCGAGGCATGTTGAAAGCTCTCTAAAGGTAGGCTGGTGGGCTTCACAGGAGGTAGAGACTCCAGGAGAACTCTGCAATACTTGCCAGCAGCTGAAATGCTTACAAGATGCTCAGTCTGCACAGAACGGAAGCAAGATTTTTTTTAGTTTCACTGCAAAACACCTTCCATGGCAAGGAATGACTGTGAATTTTCAGGCTATGTTTGAAAAGCTGAAAATTTGGAAGGCCTCCCATACCATGCAGTCCCAGAAGGGCTGAAAGCAGGGTGCAGCTCCTTTCTGCAGTCTTATAACCCTGATCTATATTAGCATCTACATATTTTGCAGCTACCTACGTTACTAAACTTCAAATCAAAACTTTTACGTGTATCGAAATTATATTCAGAAAATACTAACACAACTGACTTAGGCATCACCCTAGTTGCAAACATTTTGGTCAAGGAGAAAAAGAACAGCATTAACATTTAGAAATAAAGACTGGAAATGAAGGAATTACAGTTGAGATGCTGCAGATCGAGCCACAGAACTTTTTAATAAAAACTTCTGAGCTTTAATCCCACCCTACTTAAGTTGCAAGATCTGTAAATTCCAATGCAAATTAGGTGTACAGTTTAAATTGGAGGACTATACCAACTCCTACAGCAATGTATGGAATGTATGCCTATAGCTGTCAAATATGGAACAAAAAAAACCCCAAACCACCAGCACATTTATGAAAAGGTAATAAAGAGAAATGCAAGAAGATTGTTCAGAAATAAAATTTCTCACAGTGCTTCCTTTACAGTGATA
>VXAY01003858.1:323675-337192 GCA_013399855.1 Oxyruncus cristatus | reverse complement strand
ACCCACCCCCAAAACACAAAACCGAGGCCCCATTACATAGTTGCATTTTTATACATTAATGGAAAAATTCCTGAAAATTAAAATATTACATTCAATAAAAACAAACAAGTAAAACAAAAAACTCCCCCCCCTCCCCCTACAAACACACAAACCCCAAAACCAACCAAACAAAAAACCAAAAAGAAACCCTAGAGTTTCTTTAAGGTCATTCCTCTCACCTCCCAAAAGATACAAAGCCGTGACAATGGCATATTACTAGGCCACAGCAGAAGGAGTTGAAATAAAAAAAAAAAGTCCTGTTTCTTTCTGGCAGATTAAATCATGATCCCATATCTAGCACTGAGAAACACAGTTAGAAACATTATATTTCAATTCCAGACAAACTGCTTCTCTTACCAACATACAAATGTCCATGGGAAGAAAGACCTTTTGTCTTGTACTATGATACGGAGTTGCTCTTAAACAGGTAACTATTCCTTGTGCTTTCCCAATGTGACTGGCTGCATGGTCAGCATGGATGTCCCTCACACCTAAAATTGCAGAAATAGTATGTTTAGAGACATGCAGTCAGACTGATGTGTATCACAGTCATACTTTAGGAAAGCTAAGTGCATTGGTCCATGACAGAACAGTCTGTGCATAAATTGCCTTGAATCTCATCTCAGAGGTGCAAAGTAGCAGGAAAAGTCATTGACTTCCACATTCAGGAGCAAGATGCCTATTATTTTGTTGCAGTGTCTGCAAAGGGTATACTTAGCAGAGCAGCACGTATTCAGCTGGAACACATCAGTACACAAACTCATTTTCATTGATTTGTCCTCTCCCAGGGTAACAGTATCCCAAGAACTGTTTTCTTCTGCCGAAAAAAGTCATTCAAGTGTGAGATTCCTGAGAAGTATTAATCCTTACAGTGTGCTAACTGTGAAAGAGGGAGATGAGTAGAGCAGAGCACCACTGCTCTTCATGGCAGGATCGCACAAGGCTAGCTTAGACTGAGCATAAAGCTGTAATATTTTCACAGGACTGACCCAGGGTAAAATGAAAATTTAAAGGAAAATTGAAACTAAAATTCATAAAAGCTCTAGCAGAAGCAGCATTCTATAAAGAAAGCAATGAGGATACAGGAATTACAGTCAATGAGCCTAACTAACTTCTGAAAATGATACCAGGCATACCAGATTCACAGCAGAAGCCTGTATGGGCCTTCAATGTGTCTCAGAAGCCTCTGCAAAACAGTGGCTATAAATTAACTACAGAGAAAGCAAAGTATGTCTTGGAGGAATCAATGGATATAACTTACTGATACTGACTGGGCAGCTCAGGATTTACATATAACTAGGAATTTGGGGAAAAAAAAAAGCTCAGAGTAAGAGTTAGCAGTGACTTGTGCTCAACCTGAGAATATATCCCAAAAGTGACATTCTTAAAAGGTTTAACAGAATTATATAGTAGTATCAAAGTCTTAATTACAGTGGCAATTAATCGTAGAGCACAATCATTAGTATTTTTAAATGACAGTAGCTGAGAGGAGGTACAAGGACTTTGGCTGACACAATTATCTATCAAAATGAGAAAGAATCTGAAACCAATAAGAATAAAACAGCACTAGTACTGGGAGAGATACACACTCACTGGAGACTGGTCAGGAATAAAGAATCTAAAAAGGACAAGAAATTTAGCAAACATGACCTGCAATGAAACCAGGTCCACCTAGTCTAGAAAAGATTACTGATGGGGAACACCAAGAAAGGGTTCGATTAGCTTCCCTCTTTATGGAGAAAAAATTAGAGAAGTTAACTGTTTAATATGCAGTGAAGGAGACTTTTGCTTAGATACTTTATTACATTCATATATTTAAGAAGAGTTAAACATGCCAATAGGACACTTAGAATATGCAGAGCCTGCATACCCATTTTCAAAAACAGATTTATCTATTTGTACCAGGAGTGACCCAAGCATGACAGAACTTATCCAGGATCAAAACCATTTCTCAGAATGAAAGACTCTGACATTTCTCATACTCCTACATTTCTTCAATCACAGGTTCAGAAAGACACTTGCAGCATTTCACTGATTTCCTACCGAGCAAACATCAGATGTTAAGAAATAAGATCCTCATTTCTTCCAAAGAATGTGCTCACCATATCTTTTTAGTTCTTTTCATTTCATTTTTATTAACTCTTTTAACTGCAGTATTGGCCTTCCATCAGACCACTCTGTTAGACAAGAAGAAAATACTGCTACTACAATACTAATTATTACTAAGTAACAGTATTTCCACCTTTTTTTTTACCTTTGAGCTCATACAGGGAATACTTCCATAGTTCAACAGACACCTAAAAGAAAATTACCCTTTTCTTCACTACAGATGAATGGTTCTTTCCCAATCTGTAACTCTTACATTAGACATGACACAGAAACTAGCTCTTGACCATAAGGATCATTTTTGTTGCACTTTTTCTAGCTATTCAATTATTGATAGTTAACCTACTTCTAAGAGGATTCAGACCCAAATTTAAAACATCACCAAGGGAAGTTTATAGCTTGGGAAGTTGGCTGTTTCAAGATAATCAGAGCACATCATGGCAATATAGAACAACAGCTGCAGAATACCTACAGTAGTACCTTGTGTTCTGTAGGACAATCTAAATACAGCGAAGAGTTGAATTTACCACACACGAGAGCAAGAAGAGACAAAACAAAGCAACAAAGAATGCAGCAGTAGGAAACTAACCTTCAATGATCTCTGCACTGAGCAGTCTACAAGGAAAGCATAGGTCTAGGACAGCTGCAGGAAGATTTCACATTCAAAAGATATATGAAGTATTACCTAAGGCAACTTCTATGGAAGTAAACTCCAGTGGAAAAAAAATAGGCTTTTTGAAACATCCGTAAATATTGTACCTGCACTAATGAGTCAACAACAAAACCTAAAAAGAGCAAAACACCTACCCAGCATTTCCAAGGTGAGATACAAGAGAGCACTCTGAGTGTTCTCCGCGTATGTTTCGAGCTCCTGGATGTTACGGTATGCCCTATCATCCAAATTCTTCTCCTGTAATGTAAACACAGAACTTCAGTAAAACATAACTGCTATTTACACAAGTTTATTACTACAGTCATGTCAACCTAATCCACTAACAAAACAAAAAAAGGAGAAAAGTGAGAGACAGAAAAGTATAAACTCAGACAGAAGCAACCATTAAAGCTTATAGCAAGTCTAACATAACCAACTACGTGCAACTGCAGTCATGTTTGCTTACTGGAGCAAATATAACTTTTTGCAGTAATATGAAATCAGAATTCTTCATAAAAAAAAGATACAGCCAAAACAAAACATCATGTGGTATTCTTACACCATGAGGTTTTCAATTTTAATAGTTATTTAGCAACTGACGCACAGAGAAATTTAGATAAATAAGAATGTATGGTTTAAAACATGCATAAAATCTATCAAATACACACAAGTTTCGAAGTCATATGCAAATCACTGACTCTTAGAATCATAGAATGGTTTGGGTTGAAAGGAATCTTATAGATCATCTAACTCCAACTCCCCCTGCCGTGGGCAGGGACAACTCCTAATAGAGGCAGGTTGCAGAGCGTCCTGTCCAACCTTCTCTTCTAAGGGACCAACAGCTCCAAATTTCTCAGCCTATCTGCAGAGGCAAGGTGTTCCAGCCCCCAGATCAACTTAGGGCCTCTAATAAATAATACAGCCAAAAATAATAACATACACCCAAATAATGTAGTATCTAATAAAATACACCAAAAAATACAACATCCTCCAGCATTCTTCCTGTCCTAATGGTTTCTGTGGTTAAAACATACTAGTCATAGGATTAAGAACCAGTTTTAAGAAACTCTGAAGTCTTTCATAGCAATGACACGCTGCAAGTAACTGACCATCAATTTTCTCAGTGTATAACTTCATGAGACATTAGCAGTAAAAATAGTTTAAGAAATCCCTGCCCTCTGCTTTTCATTCTTGCCCAAGTGTCAGAGCTGGTAGCAGCATCACTGTTCCAGTGAAATTCTTCCTCTTTTTTTTTTCCCCCAGAAAAGGGTGGATGTTTTAAATTTCTTGTGATTTGAATGTGCCAGTTTACAACATTGCTTAAAAAAAACTCCACAGCCATGATAAGAAGCAGAAAGGTGGTAGAAAGGTTCAGACAGGTCATTTAATTTTTGAGATCCTATATCTATGTGGACTCACAAACAACATCTATTTTAAAGCAAAAATAAACAAAGGATTCTATTAGCTGTTTGATCAGAAAAGAGCAGAAACTATGAAGAGTGGCATCAAGGGAGAATTAAAAAGAAATATAGCAGTATCACATTTAAAGAGAAATACTGCTGTCTGGAAAAGATGAATTACATAAGTTTTTGTTCTATACATAAGCACATAAAAATAAGGAAAAGAAAAGCCAAATATGACTAAAACTAGAATCAGACTCTGAATGGTAAATACTTACTCTTTCATCAATGATCTTCATGAACCACATCTTAGTCAAGTTATGCCTCTTGACAGCCTGAAAATTATCAAATAAAACCTCCATGTTAATGTACACAGAGTGATGGTAGTACTGTATTCTGAAGGCTGAAATATATTTTAGATATTTAATACAAGAATACAGATTCAAATACAGAAATTATCAAATGACATTTACTGCAAGTTGCTGCACACAAAAATGAAATACCAGACATCAAGCCAGCTAACTAAAAGCTTTTTTTAAAAAATGTTTTTGCAAGTAATTTAGTCTTGGAGTCATATGTTCCCACAAAATATTTGCAGATAACTATGTTCACTTTCCAAAAAGAACACAGTTTCCTCCAGAGTCAAGCAATAAAAATATTTCCTCTAAAACATCAGTACAACACACCAATACATACTGTAAAGACAGCAACTTAACAAAGTACTATAATGAATATTCTGGGTTTGTTTAAAATGCATCCCACAGCATCTCATATTCATACATTCTTTTGGCTTTTATCTTGTACCTGACTTCCTTCCTGTACCACTTCATTCTATCAACTTACCTTCAATCCTGTTAATTACACATACTGAATTTTCCAGAACACATTGTCAGAAAGGCTACAGTCACACATATAAACATTTATAAACAAGACTTGTGGAGCAGGTTTCTCACCCTTTAGCTTAATAGCTCACTTTCAACTTCTTCTTTACATCCATCATATTAGTAAATATTTTTTCAAGGTTTGACAAGACCAGATCTTGTTGATTCAACAAATTTTGCTTGAGACAGTACTCGGTATGTGAAAAGACAAATTTTAGGTTACAACTAAAAATGTCATGTTTGAGTCTCACTTGTTCACCTCGACTATCATTTTGAAACTAAATCCTTGAAATAGTCACAGGTCAAGACTTAAAGCACCAAACTGAATTCTGCTAAATTATGCAATTTGAACATTACATCCATTTTAAGCTACCTTCATTCAAACACACAGGTCCTCATTTCTCAAGCTTTAAAAACTGGCTTCTTCCACCAGAAACAAATGGAGAATTAGGCCTCACTCTTCATATGTTCAAAATGGACAGACAAGTAGGAACAAGCATCATACAGCTGCTGTATATCATATTAAAGTCATCAAGAGATGAGCTATTAATCCTTCAAGAAATACTATTAAAGGCTATTTATCTACTTTACTAGTGCATAAAACTTTTGGAATCCAAATGCAAGTATTCTGGGATACACAAAAGTTCAGGAACACATTTAACACAATAAATTAGAATTTATTCTGGAAAATCAAACTGTCCTCATATAAACTCAACAGCAGAAAAAGAGTATACATTGAATATGTTGTGCAGAGACATGCTAATCTATTAACAGCTCTGCAATACTTGTGAGTTCAGGTGTCTTTCCAAATGCTTCTTTCTAAGAAATTGCAATGACATTCCTGGACACTTGTGAAGCCATGGTCTTCAAATAGGTCATTCTTGGGGTATTTGCCAAAGTACAAAAATAAAATCACATCTTGACTGAAAAGGTCACCAGATCAGGTTGAATTGTCAGTTCACTCCAGTGCTCTGCAGTGCTCAGAACCTTAAGAGCTCCTAGAAATACTTTCTGAATTATTTTCCAGTTTCTTATTTCACAACCAGTTCTGTTTGGATTGTATTATATTGGTCTTCCTTTAGAAGAATCATACATGAGGCAAAGTCTTACTAGAGAGATAGACAATCCTTTCTTCCACTTCAAAATCAATTTTCTGTTTTGTGACAAAGAAGCACGACTGGGCCTTAGCTGCTGGAAAGGGCTGCAGTTGGTATCCCAGTATCCGAATGATTAATATCTGACTCTTGTACTGGTTTTGGCTGGGACAGAGTTAATTTTCTTCACAGTAGCTTTTAAGGGGCTGTGTTCTGGATCTGTGCTGGAAAAGGTGTTGACAAGAACTGCTGTTATAGTTACTGCTGAGCAGTGATTACACAGTGTCAAGGCATTTTCCGCAGCTCACACCACCCCACCAGGGAGGAGGCTGGGAGGGGACACAGCCAGAGCAGCTGACCTCAGCTGACCAAAGGGATATTCCAGACCATTTGGCATCATGCTCAGCAATAAAGCGAGGGGAGAGGTTGGCAGGAGGGAGAGGGCACCTCTGCTCAGAGACTGGCTGGGCTTTGATGCGCACACCCCACACTGACACACATATAAGCAGCCTGAAATTAAAAGCGGTTGAAAGAAAATATACAATCATATCCACAACTAACTTCCACCTGACCCACTCAGTCAGACAACTAAATGAGAGGACATCTTCAGAAGCAAAAATAAGCTAGGCTACACTAAAGTTGCTCCTCAGAAAGGAGACAAAAGCATTTTGGGAGAAAACCATCTTGTAACTGGGAAGTTTGCCATATGTTGGGAGACAGAGAGAAGGAAATAAAAGGCAAAAGCACAGACAGACTGACATGGTAAATGAGTGATTCTGCACTTTAATGTCTGCATTGAAGGATAATCCTAAGTACATCTTCGACTCCCATGATCGCATTAAAAGGCTCACAACATTTGCCAGTCTTCATTCTAACTGTACAAACACTTTGCTGTAGCTAAGGCACACGCTCTGTCTGAGCTGGAGACACCTAGGAATAGCTCTGGTCTTCCCTAGAAGTGACTGTAACAGGTGCTTTATTTTATTTCCTGGTATTACCTATGTTTTCTCTTAGTTAAACAAAGTGTATCTTAGTTTAAATCTCAATTTTAATCTAAACATGAGTGTTGACAAACAGTAACAAACGCTCACTTAGGCTTTATGTCACATTTGAAGGAGGAAGAGTCAGGGATAGGTCACCATTCTTTGGAAAGGACTGATTTTTGTGGTCTCAGAGGTGCAGCAGAGTTGAATCCATCCCTGAAAGTGCTGAAGGTCAGTTGCATGGGACTTTGAGAAACTTGGTCTAGTGGAAGGTGTCCCTGTCCATGGCAGGGGCATTGGAACTAGATGATCTACAAGGTCCTATTCAACCCAGGCTATTTCATGAGGCTCAGTGAAACCAAAATGGCAACAAAAGAAAGGCTCTAATCCTGCAGAAACTGCATTGTTCCAACCCAGAGTTACAGTGAGTGTCCTGTTTTTTTCCGGGATTTTAACAGGAACAACGCAGATGCATATTTGGACGAAGACTCCACATTTCACTGTCTGTTTTTCAGCAGGTCCACAAGCCTACCTACCTATGGATGTATGTCAACTGTATTCAGCTACTGATATTTTGACAAACTGCAGCTTTTCCTGTCCAGGAGTTCAGAGATCTTTAATTTAAATGCAGGTCTGATCTTTTAGAGTAACTGTTCTTCTGGAGCACTTGTGGCCTTGCTGCTCCAGAGACTTGCTGTGGCCTGTTAACGACATGCCAAGTTAACAACGTACGGAATTTCCATCCCCCAAAAAATCCAAAATTCACCTCAATGTGACCCTGATAACCTGATCTAACTTTCATGTTAGATCATCTCTGACTGGCAAGCTGGACTAGATGACAACCTACCAATGAAATCATTGTGGTTTCACATTAGCATCAAGGGGATTTACACTGCCACTTACACTGCATTCAGACCTTCAATCATCCATTGAACATATTAATGACAGTCCTAACTAGAAACAGAAAAATTTGGAAGAAAGCCTCTGTTTCTTTGGCCATGGTCAGCAAAGGGATAGATCTTTAGGAATACTACACGTGTGACATTCTAGTCCCTGCAGAACTTTGGCATCTTGATAAAAATAAACCATTAAGATCACAAGTACATTCTTGTTACTCCATGCACACAAAAAGATCTGTGCAATATATAAACAGAAGCCACCATGCAGCTCTTGATGTGAGGAGAAGACTGTATTAAGATTCTCCCTATTATCCACTAATTGCATAAAGTCTTGGGCCTTTCCTCATACCTGTTTGCTAGTTCACCTTCTATGCTCCGCTTTCTGTCTTTTTCTACAGCTGAATCTCTTCAGACATAACTAGCACCGGCTTAGGAAAGCACACTTTTGCACTTCACTATCAACTTATGGCTTACCACAATTTACTCAGCCCTTCACCCAAACAGAAGAGAAAAAAGTAGACAGTTCACAGAAGTCTGACCTTTCAAGCAGGTCACACCTAAATATCCTCCTTCTCCAACTCAGCTGTTTTCTTGTAGGTAGCTTACACACAGAAACACAAACACAACTTACATCATCTGTTTTATATAAAATAATACTGTTAACTATGTCACACAGCACACACAAAACACTGAAACCATTTCCCACAGTAGTACTAAAGTTAAGTGAATTTTAAGACAATAAAGGCATAGTTTACCCTCCACAGTTCTGTAGCAACTGGCTGATGTGGTGGGTTATCACAGTATATGTCTTCCACAGCCTCTCTCCAGAACTGCATCCGCATCAAACCTGTAGTCTTCTGAGTTATGGAGTCTTTAATCTGGAAAGGACACATCTGGAGTGAAATTCACAGTGCCTTTAAGACACTTGGTCTATCTACACTGAAAAGAGACACAGGACATAGCCAAACTCAGTAGGGAAAATGCTCAGTACTCAATTCACTTTTATTCCTGATAAAGCTTATGAACACTACATAAAATAAAAAAAAATTTAACCCATAACCTGAACTTTGAAACCCATGGAGATTAAGTCTTGCGTGACCCTCACCCTAGCTTTCTTTCCAGAAGGAAAGGAAGCAGTGGTGTCAGCAGTGAAGGAGGGCACACCATGGGTTGCCAGAAGCACAGCCTACAGGACCTGGTCAAGGGTTTTGCCTGGTCAGCTCATTTCTTGGATCACTTCTTTTCTGGCATATGTTGCCAACTTCCCTGGCTGCACTGGCAGTTTCTGGCCACCTAGCAAAGGGAAGAGACTGCGCTCACTCCTCTCACACTACTCTGACAGCAAACTTCCCACCTGGCAGCCTTTTCATTACTTTGCTTCTGCCAACAAAGACCTGGTCCTGGTTATATCATCCAAGTTTTTGAAAAACCTTCTACAGACTGGATTTAGCTGCACTGTAATGATTTGGTCACTGCATTTGAAGCCAGGATGTAGATGCAGTCACATACCAGTATGAAGGATCATTGCCTGGTTGTTATAATTTAATTTTAAAATGCATGACAAAGAGGAAAGCCAGAAACTGTATATGCATCAGCAACATAATTGGGGGAGGCTGGCTACTTTTCATGGGCCATTCAAAACTAGAGGTTTGTATTGCATTAGTTATTCATTGCCCTTGACAATACAAAAAGTTAATCTTGGGAAAACACCTCCTACTAGCAAAAATGTTATTTTACATTTCCAGAGTTCACAAATATATTTTAATACCTGCCTGAGCCAGTTCCACGTTGAAGGCTCTCAAGGCAAAAGCAGAGGTTCGAGATTCCGCAGGCAACAGCAGAGAACATAGAAACCCTTCATAGTCACGCTTTCTATAAAAGGATGAAAAAATGTATTTGTTACTTACAGCTCTATGTACATTGGGTGTGTTATTGCGTAGCACTGAACTCCTGAAAGAGTAGCAAAAAGTTACAGTTCAAAACTGTGACTTTGCAAAAGTAGCAGCTTTTAAGCTTAAAATAAGACAAACTCCGAGAGAGGGGAGGTTGTCAGAACTCTCAGTGCACCTCTGAAATCCAGATCTCAGGATATCTCGCTCAAGGCAGAAGAAAGGCTGTGGTAGAACTGCAAAAAGAATCCAGACTGTCCAACCTCCAGATTTCTGTTCCGAACATGAAACCACATTTCTTTAAAGATTGTACTTTGGAGCTTGGCAGTAGAGTGCTCACTTAACCATTAAGTTTTTGTTTATATTGGCAATTACATTCAAAGCATAAAAACTCTGGGAGCTGGCAGTTTTGTTGCAGGCAACCACTGTCACCCTGGAGTGACATGCCATCGTTTGGCCACGTGGGTGTGCCATGAAATTAAAAACAACACGGTGCACAGAATCACAAACTGCAAAATCAGACATCACTGCAGCTAATAAAAACACCTGGCCACTTCTGAAAAGCTACATTGCTTGTTTTGAACAATATTTTGGTGTGCTTTCTAATAAGCCCAAAACCTGATTTTCGTTAGAACAACTCCAAGTTTCGCCTGGAAAGAGGTGAAACAGGTGTCAAGGAAAGCACATTTTCTCATTTGCATGAAGTCTGCTGTTATTCCATGTACTCATATTTCTTTGGAATATGAGCTTAAAACAGCAAAGCCAAACTAAAACCAAGGGTTTTTAGGGTTGCTACTTTTAGCATCAAACAAAAAGGAAGTGAGCTTTAACAGAGGTTCTTAACTCTACAGCAGCTGACAACCAACATTTAAGAGTTTTCACAGCCATTGTGAAACTTGTTTTAGAGCTTGATGCAAATTCAGAAACTTCAACAAAAAATTGTATTTGTGAATTTTAGCAGGCTTTAAAGGTCACATTTGTATTAAAGAACAGATGCATCAATTTCCCTCAATTAAGACAGCTTGTGAAAGTATTATCAGCTCAAAACCTAGTATTTTTTTCAAGACTGATTGTAGTTATACCCAGTATTGACCACCCTAGGTAGAGCTGTAAGGTTTACAGCCACATTTTCCCAGCTCCAGTTTGCCTGAGTTGTTCATGCAACACCTCTACTTTCAGAAGAAACAGGTTACACGAAGTACACAGCAGCACAATACAGAAGTTTGTCTTCCCTAGAGTAATGGTGTTGACATGTTGGTTTTCTAGTTGGTTGTTTCTTTTCAACTGTTCCAAGCTTAAAAGTGAAGTGTAGCAAATCTATTAAGCCGCAGCGCGTAAAATAAAACTGATATTGCTATAGATCATGTTCCACCCCAACTTCCTTCAAGTATTAGTGTAAGGAATGAAGAAAGTAGGGAATGACCTTATGTCAGGAACTCAGTGTTTTTCGTAGTTTTCCTCTCTAGTAAGTGTATGTTATGCATGAACCCACAGACAGAAGAAAAGCTGGCTATGACCATTACTGGACTTTCAGTATAATTAATTTCCTCCATGTTATAAATCTCCATAATACCGTCAAGCCACAAGCTTGTCTTCCAGAGCAGACACTACAAACAGCAAGAGACAGAAAACATACCTACTAGGGGTACATATTTTTAACTAAATAGCTTAAAGCAACTTTTAAAAGAGTTGCTTAACGTAAAAAGGAAAGCCCAAGAGAAAGGACATCTTGCGTATCACAAGAAGTTGCACAAATGTATATCCTTGAAGCATAACTCAGTTCTTCTTCCTAATGTGTGTTTTCCCTAAATTCAGGACTAGGAAATTGCTGATGCTTGCTCAGCCACAAGTGTTTTATTTCTATTTGAATAATAACTTCTTTCTCTTATTTTTTATAATTTATTATTTCCATGCAATATATGAGCTACTGGGAACAGCAGCTTCAATTAAATGAAGCCAAAAGCATAACCACCTTTCGTTTTACTATTTTGAGTGCTCATGTATTTTTCTAACTAGTCTTTTTATCATTTAACAAAAATACATATTCAAGAAGTTTTAATTCAATCATCTCAGTTTCTGCGCCTTCGAACCTAACTATTCTGTTCACAGTTCTTACTGAAAAAATTTCACTTGTATACATTACCTTTATTTGTATATTAACTGCACACACAGCTTCTGGTCTCAAGTATCAGGTGAACAAATCTTGGGTTGAGTAACTGGGAAAAGAAAGCTATATTCTGAAGCTTTGTCAAGGAAATTGCAATCTGGCTGTCTGCTCTGATGCATCTGTACAGATCTGCTGTTTCGTGCTGCATGTGAACATTTAAGATTGTCCCATTTCTTTTCATCAGTTTTCCTACCTCGGGCATTACTGCTGACCACATACACCTTTCTATCTTTTACAAGCACTAGTTTGGGAAAGATGATCCTGTTCCACTCTTTCTATACACACTTGAAAGCCTTCTCCCTGCTTTTGTCAACCATATAGGACAACAGTATCCAAAGAAAAATTACACGTCTTTACAAAGAGACTTATTAAATGTTTTACTTTGAAAAAGAACTGAACTTCTGTGGGCTAGAAAGAGATGAGGGGCTCTGCACCTTGTTTATAGCCCAAAAGCCCAGCAGGAACGTGGCTTGGCCTGGGAGTATCTGAACTGTACTCCTGCTCCCCTTGTAGCAGTTTGGATTTGACAAAAAAATGTATGCATGCTTCTGGAACATAGCCTTCCTCCTGCATTCAGGACAGAGAAGGTACTGTGCTGCCTGTCCAGCTATCGGATGTCCTCTGCTTTTGCCCATTTTTATAAGAAGCACTCGGGAAGCTTGGCTATTTCCCAGTAGCCAAGATGATCTGACAACACCCATTATTTTTAAACATCCACTTCGGTGATCTCTCTCTCTCTCCAAAATCCCGAGGCAACAAAACTGAAATGTTCAAATTTCTGAAGAAGTGCAGCAGGGAAGGGGCGGGGGCGTGCGTGGACTGCCGTGGGAGGCTTCCCAGGGAGGTCGTCGGAGTCTCCTGAAGATTATTCAAGAGTCTCTCTGGAGACATTCAAAACCCACCTGGACGCGTTCCTGTGTAACCCGCCCTGGGTGACCCTGCCTTGGCAAGGGGCTGGACCAAATGCCTTCCAGAGGTCCGCTGCAACCCTACCGGTTCTGTGATCCTGTGTGCAGGGTAAGTCATCCATGCGGGTTAAATATCCGCCTGCTTTCCACGCTCCCAACACGGCGCGGTCCTGCCGGCCCACAGGCGCCGGCCACAGGGACCATTTCGGAGTCAGGAGAGGCCAAACGCGGCCTGGGGGAATCCCAGTCACCCTTTCAGGGAACTCGCCAGCTTTCCCATCGGGAGGGAAGCGCTTTCGAGCCCTCCTGGGACAGACTAGGCGCCTTCCCCTGCGGAGCGCGCACCGCCGCGCCTGCAGCCCACGGGCCGCGGGCACTCACCGCACCAGCTCGGCGCAGTACTGCACCGCTCCTCCGGCCGCCGCCCGGCTCCGGCTCCAGTCCGCCGCCGCCCTCCCGCCGCCGAGCCCCGGTGGCCGCGCCAGGCGGTGGCGGTGGT
>VXAY01003858.1:284764-323601 GCA_013399855.1 Oxyruncus cristatus | reverse complement strand
CCGCGCAGGGCCCGCCGGCAGGTGGCGCCCGCGGAGCCGCGGCCGGCGCAGTGCGGGAGCCCCGCGGCCCTTTGTGTGCTGCAAATGGCGCCCGGCAAAGAGCCGCCCCCGCCTGGGTTTCCACAGGCTCCTTGGGAGAATCCCTCCGCTCCCTGGGAAATCGGGCACCCTGCTGGGGGCGGAGTTATTGGAAAGGGGATTTGGGGATAAGGACCTGGGGGTGCTGGTCGACAGCCTACTGAACACGAGCCAGCAGTGTGCCCGGGTGGCCAAGAAGGCCAAGGGCATCCTGGCCTCTATCAGGAATAGTGTGGCCAGCAGGACCAGGGCAGTTCATCCCCTTGTACTAGGCACTGGTGAGGCTGCACCTCAAGTGCTGTGTCCAGTTCTGGGCCCCTCACTACAGGAAGGACATTGAGGTGCTGGAGCAAGTCCAGAGGAGGGCAAGAGTTGGTGAAGGGGCTGGAGCACAAGTCATATGAGGAGAGGCTGAGGGAGCTGCAGGTGTTTAGCCTGGATAAAAGAAGGCTCAAGAGTGACCTCGTCACTCCCTACAAATCCCTGAAAGGAAGTTGTAGCCAAATGGGGTTTGGTCTCTTCTCCCAGGAAACGAGGGTCAGGAGGAGGGGACATAGTCCTAAACTGCACCAGGGGAGGTTTAGGTTGGCCATTAGGAAGCATTTTTTCACAGAAGGGGTGATTAGACACTGAATGGGCTGCCTTGGAAGGTGGTGGAGTCACCCACCTTGGAAGTGTTTAAGGAAAGACTGGATGTGGCACTTATTGCCATGGTCTAGTTGACATGGTGGTGATCAGACTTAGGTTGGGCTTGGTGATCTCAGAGGTCTTTTCCAACCTAATTAATTCTGTGATTAGCTTTTTAAATCTGATGCCCAAAAAACTTGAGAAAACTGAGTTCTAAAAACTTCCTCGCTGTGGACAGTGTGGCATAGGAGCAGCTGAGGGACCTGGAAAAGTGTCGGGGCTGATATGCTGTGTGAGGAGTGGAGCAGAGCAGTTCTCACTGGGCAGCAAAGCTGGCCTCAGGGCTCTGTCCTTAGTAAAATGTGGTGTTTAAGGTTTGCATCAGAAGCTCTCTTTCCTCCTCTTGGCTGGCAGAGGGGATCTTCACACCTTACAGGTTAGCTGGACTTTTATTTAGAGATAGTATTAGCCTCATAATCATGGATAGAGCAGCTGTGCTTCCTCAAAAATACGGCCTATATGGGAATAAGCCAGCAGAATCATACAGTAATGCCACCATGCTTAAAGCAATTTCATCTTGAAACTACACCAGCCCAACCTGTTAGTAGCTAGCCCAACCTAGCTGTTACTATTAGAAGAGACACAATAGCAGTCTGGCTCTTCTTTCTATCCCCAGCCATGCCATCCTCTTCCTTGGTGCCAGCTTTGACCTTCGTTTTATACTACAGTGAATTGATTCATGTAGTTAAACCAGCAGAAACCCATCCACTGCTCCCTTTTGTTTTTCCACAAGTTCTTTATCTGCCAGTTTGGTGCCTTGAATCAGTTCACTGCATGGTCGGCTGAGCGTCAGCACGAGCAAGGGGCTGTGGAGAGGGTAGAGTCTCCTGTTTTGTGCACACTAACACATAGGTTCATTAGCTTAGCTGCAAAGTGAAGCCACGCAGTAAATATAGGGAGAGTTTTGAGTGGGCAGTGATGTTCAATGGACAAGGCATCTGTTTGGAAATGAGAGCAAGCCCTTATTTTGTGTCACAGAGGCAAGGAGGAGCGTGAGGTTAGGGATCAGACTTAAGCATTATTTATTTTATTGATTAGTGGCTCTTGTGGGTTTACCCCGAGCCTTTCTTCCTCCCTGTCCCTCATCTCCAAAGTTCTCTTTGTCTTGAAACTCTGAACCTTGTTTTAAACCCTTGCTATGCCCTGAGCAGGATTTATTGTTTGTCAGGGCACCCAAAGGAGGTCATTTAGCTTTGGGTGGAGGCTGAAACTGCTGTTGATTAAGTTTTCAGAGAGAACCCCTAGATAAACGAATCCAGCTCTTTCAGCTGCTGCCAATTCCTGGCAGAAGGGTTACATAAACATACTCTAAACCTCAAGGGTATTATAAATAAATCTTTTAAAATATTAACTTTTTTTAGTCTCTGAATGAACAAAAATGGTGTTAAACTGATTTAAACCTGTAATAAGAAAAGAATAAACCAGTTGTTTATAAAAAAACAATCCCAACCTCATTCTCAGTGTGCTGACATTTGTTTCTTATTGTTCTGTACCTTTACTGTTCTTACTAAATTACTTTTTTTCTTTAAAAAAATATTCTATGTGTCATGCGTAGTTATTGAAAAGTTTCTTCAAGACTGTATAGATTCTAGTAAGTTAGCTTTTTGTGCCACCAGCTCAGTGGAAGTAAGGATTTGGCTTAATGTTTTAGTGAGTTTTTAACGCTGTATATAAAAATTGAAGTATTGTAAGAGTCAACCACAAACCTTTTTTAATTATCTCCTCGTGTTAAGGAGCACGTTTCATCACCTTTTTCAATATTTCCCTCAGAAGCTGAAAAGCGACTGCCTCTCCGATGTGTACTTCTTACTCAAGTGTTTTGTCCCTCTGACTCCTCAGACAAAACTCTGAAATCCTTGGGCAGCAGTGCTAGTGACAGCAATGGCTGGTTTAGGCAGAGATAATTCAGTTATTGCTCTAACCTGGCATTTCTGGGGGGAAAAAACCCCAACAAGTTCTGGACAAGGAAAACATGGAAATACTGATCAGTTGTATCTGACTCTTGTTAAAAGAACATCCAGATATTATTTGTCAACACAGAAATGAGAAAAACAGACCCTCAGCTGTCCCATGATGGTCAAACACAAGCTGAAGTTTAAGAGGTCTACATATAGTCATGTGCTTGTACCAAAAAACTCTTCATGTAGAGCAGAGCAGGGGAGAGAGACCTGCCTCAGAATATCCAGTGACCAGAGGCTGGGCTGTTCACTGGGACGTGGGATATAGTCACTGGGATCCCTCATCTCTAGCGACGAGAGTAGAAATATGCACAGTGATCTGGCAGGTCTGTTCTCTACATTTACATGGGCAAGGATATATTCTCCCTCCCATTTTCCTCATCTGAATAATCCTGGATTCAAGATTATCAGAGTTAAGGAAAAATTTCTGTGTACTAACAATAGCATTTCCTGCCTAGTTCCATGCCACAGTGAACAGGCCTATGCAGTTATTTTACCTGAACTACTAAAATTATTCAACCTATCTTTGTTTAAGGGAGTGCACTAAGAAAATGTGTTTAATGGCAGTTGTTTCAGTTGTGGCCACAGAGTAATACATTAATGCATGTGCTAATAAGCACTGGGCCACTTTAAAATGCAGTTTTCCCATCTTCCATGGTTTAATCTTCTCAGTCTTTAATTACAAAGTAGATGAAAAATTCCCAAGCGACATTGCAGTGAGAGGGTTTCATCTTTGTTTGCAGCTGCATTTTTTATTTTTTGTATGTTTGTCTGTAGATAAATTGCTGGTAAACTTTTGTTTATTTCTTATTACTATTGTGCTCTTTCAGTCCCCGGTTTCAAGCACAATTGAGGCTGTATGAGATGGTGTGCTAAAAGCAGAGGGATACAAAGGTCTTGGTGATTTATGGAGTGTGAGGACCACTGCATGCTTCCTTGGCTTTGTGCTACAGGACTGAGCTGGAGCAACTGTCGTTCAGAGAGAAAGGAAATTGCAATTTTTACTTATCCACTGGCACCTTTGCCGACCATGGGTATACACCACTGCACTAATAGGAATTGCTGCTCCTCTGACATTCTCAAGCCTCCTGTGGTTTTACCTGGGATTGTGGTTTACTTTTATGAAACGAATGGATCTATCAACACACTTTACATACACCATCAAGTAAAGGCCAGGTATTACCAGCTCCCAATTACTTCTGATTCAGACTGCAGACTTGTGAGTGAAACAGTGGGTGTTCAGGTCATGCAACTTTTCGATACCTACCTTTTGTTAGGATAGTCTCTTATCTCTTTTCAAACAGTGGATTAAAATAGGACTTGTACAGACAGTAATTCAGAATACAGACGTAGCTTCAGCACTCAGATCATGCTGATTGACCTTAGTCTCTAACTAACTCTCTCCTGGCTGTAGGTTACTGACCATCTCTGACCAGGAACCTCTACGCAGATGTGCCACATTCTTTGATCATATAAACAGGCAAGAGCAGAACTTGGGGCCAAGTTTTCAAGTGTTCAGTGCATCCTAACTGCCCAGCTTCCATTATGAGATCAAAATAACACCTTCAGAATTAAGAGGCCTTTTCTGTTAATCTAATGAGTGCCTTTGAAAATCCTGCTCTCTGTGGGGACAATGTAATCTCTTCAGAATTTTGTCTCCAGTTTTTCAAGACCCATCCTAAAGCCTTCATGCTGCCATGGGAAGAGGTGACTTGTTTGGCTGCCCTTGCACAGGAGCTGAAGCCCACACAGACACAGTTTGGTCCCATGTTGTTGCCTAGCATGACACACTTACAGTATCAGATGCAAATACAGTTAGTATTTGAATGAAATTCACAAAATGTGTGCTTTTAAGATAAAGCCAAGTCCTCCTGCTGCTGCTTTGGATGCAAATGTATTTGTAATGAACTCTTGAGTTTGTCTGTATCCCTTATCTTGCACCTGTTATCATCTTTGTTATAAAAAGCTTAGGGGTGAGCTTGCCAAATGATATGCCCCATCTGTGCTACCAGTGTTAGCAAGAAACATGCAAACTGAAAAGCCACAAGTTCTTGACGGACAGGTGCCAGCACTTTTTCTCTGGCTAACAAGGACAAGGTCTTTGTGTTCTTTCAACAACTTGCCAGTCTTTTCTATGAAATTGTTGCGGAGTTGTAGGAAGGGAGATGAGAAAGAGAGGAAGGTGGGAGTGTGCAAACTGGTTTTGGGCATGTGGATGAAGTCAGCTGCAAATATAACAAGGATTTTAAAGGAATTCACCAAGTGAATGTTTTTTCAGCAGAGCCAAAATTGAGCTAAAAGTTGTGTCTGCTGTGTTGAAGGCAGGTGTATCTGTTGTGAACCCTGCTCTTGTTTATATGTCTTTGCTTGGACCCCTGCAAGCCAGACTAACACTCAGAAGGAGGAAAGGTGAATAACGAGAAACTGCATCACTAGGACTTGTCCCTGACAAGTCTGGAAAGAAGTGACAGCAGATACAGAACAATGAGAGAGGCCTCGGGCATTTGGGCAAAGAGGCAACAACAGCAGAGAGAACATCTTGTTCCAGAACCTTATCATGTTCTACTGAGATCTCCACATTTCTCTGTGTTTTCTCTTTTAGGAACTTACAGGAGGGACTGTTATTGAGTAATTAAAGCACAAGGTTGGCAGCTGGTCTTCTGAAGTCCTGTCACTGAGTTGCTGTGGCAACATATGTACTGTCTGCAATAGTCACATCTGAGAGAGGCTTACACTTCATGAACCAGGTCATTTTAACTGACTCGTATCTTTAGTGTTCAGATCTGAGGGCCTTTTGGGTGCACAGGGCACATCACTACTGCACATTAGTGGGGACACAGGGTGGCATGAGACCTGTTCTGTTGGGGAAAGTTCCAGAGGCCTGTTTCCAGCTTTGCTACCTGAGATGGAAGGGATGAGACCAGCAGCACTCGCTGTGGCTGGGTACAGACAGCTCCCTCTTCTGCCATTTGTCCTCTGTCTTGCACTCCCTATGCAGGCATGCTGGTGCTTGTTACTTTTGTGTGTTAGAGTGTAGAATTTGTTAGAGGGTAGAGCTTATGTGTTAGAGGGTAGGACTTGGCATCATGAGTGCCCTGCAGGGTAGTTTACCCAATACCATATCAACAAGAGACAGAATTAGGACCCACATTCCTTTTGCTGCCTGCCACACAGGTCTGTATCTGCAAGAGCTAGGAAGGATCCCTCAACTGATCTGCCCGAGCCTTGTCAGTCAGTGAGGATAATTCAAAAGCTGGTTACCCTGGCAGAGTCTAAGATGACAGCGTCTTTTGGCACTTGGATACGTTCCACCAGACACAAGCCAGGAACTTCTGCTGTCTTCTCCTTTTTAAAAAACTGATGGCCTGAGGGGATCCCTTTTTATTATGGTCAGTTCAGCCTAATCCCTGACCTGTCCAGGTACTTTAACCAGACTCCAAACTCTTGCAAGGTTAAGTGTGCTGCCAGGCAGCTGGGCAAAACATTACAGATTTGCTGGCAGTGCTACAGCAGCCCAGGCACCCTTGCTGCCTCCAAGGCCCTTATAACAGCTTGTAAAAGGGCTCAGAGAAAACTTTCCATTAGAACAGACACTCCTAGGGTGTTGCAGGCCAGGCAGCGTGCCAGTTGCCAGGGATGAGACAATGCTTTGGGAAGCTCACCTGTAACCAATGACTGGCAGCAACATGTCCAAAAGCTGTAGAGCTGCAAGGACACAGACAGATTCATTTCACCTTGACTTGTACTCTCTGCCTCCCAGTATCAGGCTCCTTCCCTGCTTATTATATGCAACTAGCCTCTTCTGCTTTCTCCTTCCTTCATCCCAGACCCTCATGGCAGGTGCCAGGCAGTCCCAGTGAGAACAGGCTGTGGAGTCAGCTGCTTAGCAGGAGTATGCCCCAAACCCTACAAGCCTCTTTTTGAAAAAAGTTTCTTTTTGAAACCCATTGTGCAAGGGTGCAGGGCTGCCCACTTAACTGAAACACCCTTAAATGATTTGTCAATTTTATACAGTGCAGACCATAGGGAACAATTGTTGGGACAGGACTGCAGAATACTGCAGTGTAGGGACACCTGCGTAGGCTCCTGGGATTGTGCAGCACTTCTTCTGTTTGTACTTATTTTGAAATGGTTGTTAAGAGGACTCAGGTTTTCTTGGGTGTTGGTTCATGAAGTGAGTAAGGGATGCTGATGTGCCAGAGATGCTATGGCAGCTGGCTCTACTGAGAAATGGCACCTACAGCCACATGCAGAAGCAGGATCTTGTGCGTCCACGTATTTTTCCTGACAAAAACATGGGCACTTCCAGCTCTTCAGATCAACAAACTGGGCCTGAATGTCCAGTCAAACTGCCTTCTGCCTAGTCTTTACCTCAGGCAGCTGTGTCCCCTTGTGAAACTCAGCCTTGTTCCTCAGAGGTCACACAGAGTGCTTCCCACCCTGTCTTATTGGTCTGCTCCATCTCACAGTGGGATCCTGCTCTTTCAGCTGTCCACGTGAGCATTCCTGTTTGCACATTTCCCCTTACATGACAAAAGGAAGCCCAAGAACAGCTCTAGTTGGCTCTGCTTTGAGCAGCAGCAGCGGGTACTGGACTAGACGATCTCCTGAGGCACATTCCAGACTGACAGAATCCACTGATTCTGTCATTCTGTGACTGTGAAAAATGTAAGTGATAGTATCAGTCCTCACTGGATGAACAGAAAGCACTTGAGTATCCTTGGGAAGAGTACTTAAAATGTAGTAGAAATAGAAAGAACTGCAGAAACCTGCAGAGGAAACAGGGAAGTTGACATTCTACTTGTGGACACCACACTGAAGTAACTTCCAAAGTGCTTCAGGGAAGCGGACAGATAGTAAAATATTCATGTAGCCAGGAAATAATGCCAATTTTTTTTTTTCCCCATCCCCTGACCCTGAGCACATGAAGAACCTGAAAAGCAGAGCTGTCACAGGTAGGGAAATTTCACACCTCCTTCAGCAGTTAGCATCCTTCTTCATTTACAGATGGTGTTCTTACTCCTAGGAGAGGGGACACACTTGGGCAGGAGCCAGGAGGATCTTCTGCATAGGGCTTCAGGGCACAAGCATACATAGGAATTTTGATACTGAAATCTGCAGTGGTAAGTAGAAACAATCACCCCCAAAAGTGCTCCTTATCAGCCAACCAGAATAACTGGAAGAGTACAGCATTTGCTGGAAAAAATGAGATGCCTAGCTACTGCCCTGCTTTTCACTTCCCCACATTTTTCTGGTGATGTGGGATCTCAAAGCATTTCTAAAACACCTTTAAAAAACCAACTCTTTTCAAATCCACAAACAGTCCAGAGTTCAGTTCTGAGCATTATAAATGGTCATGCTAATTAAATGCAGCTAAAATAGTGAAAAGAGTTGCAGGGCAGATGAGATCAATGACAAAACCTTTAAAGAGCACAGAAGGGGATAAAGTGCCAGTGTAGAAAGGTGATTTATGGTGATTCTCTGGTTGCTGAAACAGAACAATTATTGAGAACCTTAAGGAGAAATGAGCATTAGGTTGGAAGATTGACGAAAAACCATGGGGAAGTAATCCTTTCAGCACCAGTATGGCAAAGCTTCAGTTCTGGGAGGCAGGTCAATGTAGGTCAGCTCTTGCACTGCAAATGCTAAGCTGGGGAACTTCTCTGGTTGCCTTCTTACACTGTGTTGCCTCCACCCCACCCCCTCTTTGACAAAGGGAAGTATTTTGGTGTTGTGATTTCACAGTCAGCTCCTCAATCTAATTCCTAACCAAAGGCTGCAGCACTAGGCAGACTGATGCAAGGGTAAAATAAATTGCTCCAATGTGGTAGTTCTTACTTTAACCTGCAGTTAGCAAGTTCTTAAGTGTAGGTGGCATTGGGATTTGGCATCTGTGAGTGTAACGGGTCCTTTTGCCATCTTTTATCCTATATAAGCCACTATCATCTTTTAACACAAAGATATTTCAAGTTCTGTCTTCTATGCATACACAACTGTGAGTTAATTTGTGGTCCCCAGTAACTGCATTAAAAGTAAAGGGAGCATGAACTTTTATTCAAAGTGCCATTTTTATACTTTCCTATAAAAAGGTGTCCCTGTCCACAGCAGGGGGGTGGAACTAGATGATCTGTGAGGTCCCTTCCAACCCAAGGCATTCTATGAATCTATGATTCTATAATCTGAAAACATTGTGTGAAAAGACCTGCCACTCCATATTCTACACAATAAATAATATTCCAGCCTGACCAATAAGTCCATCACAACACAAGATTAGAATTGGACTAAAAATATTGATTTTTGAAAATTTTTAATTTCTTTGGACGCATGGAGTTACATAGTTGAACAATCATACTGTTATGTTTGGACTGTTATTCTATGACCATTACAGGCTGTAATTAGACATAGTTGTCTCACTTTAAAGATGCCATTTTCTTTGTTTCAGGGGGTTTCAGCCAGCAATTACTGCAATTGGATGGTGTTTCAATAGCCGGTCTCAAGCAAATTCCTATGATGAGTCACACCATTGGCAAAACATGTCAAGTGTGATGGTGTAGTGAGTGTCATGTAACAGCAAGTCAGTGTCTTCTTCTAATATTTTAATGACAACTGTCTCAAGTAGTCCAAGTTTTCAGAAAGTGTTTGTTATTCACACATAATGGTCTGGGTTGCAAAATATCCTTGGAGGATAGAGCTAATAAAATAAACAGCTAGTTAGTACAAACTTCTAATTTAATTGTATTGTGTGGAAAGTAGTAGTTTTCTTGCATGAGAAAGACACTGCTGTTGCCTGGAAAGTTTCCATATGGCCCTGCAGCTTTCACATTGCTCCAGTCAAAGGTGTCAATCAGACAGTTGCTGCACTTTCACTGTTGCTGACTTGTACATCTATATGTACTTCACAGGCTGGCTTTATTCGAAAAGCAATGGATACTGTAAAGTATTAGTCATTAATCTGGCACCATTTAGACGTGAAGTATTAATCATTAATCTCACATCTTTACATGCTGGGTTTGCATTCTAACTTAACTTGCTTGATCATAAGATAATGTTTGCAAACAAAATGCAAGCTTACTTTTATCTCTGTTTCAGGGATAAATTTCAGAAGCCCCCCGTTGTGCTCCTTTCCATCAGAGAGGCAAGCAAACCTGCCCAGCTCAGCGAGCCACTGCACTGCTTCCTGCTCACCATGACTAACAGTTACACCAGAAGGAAGTTTAAAATAATTTTGTTAGCATTTGGAGCACGATGTTCGTCTTCAGCCAGACCTCAGACTGTGCTTTCCACAGCATTTGGCTCACTGAAATACCTTTATATAAGACTAATTGGCACAATTAGAAGAATGAGTCCTTGCAGATGTGTGTTGCTCTAGCAACCTGGGGGGAGGGCAGCCAAAGTGCCCTTCCATGTTTAGCAAAGTAATATTAATCATAGCAGGTAGAAGCACTTTATCCTTTTCGTAAAGCACTTGCTTGCGATGTAAGTCTGTAGTGTGTCACAACAAGGATCGCTGTAATGGAGTTAAATAGTTTGAAAACAAGCTAAAATTCTTTTAGTAATAACCAAAATTACATGGAGACAGAAACATAGTCAAATGTTGCCTGAATCTTCCAGAATATAGGCAGGAGGATTAGCTGTTCAACACTTTGATTCCATACTGTAGGAACACTGGAGGAAGAAAAACACCAAAGGCATCATGGGAACAGGAAGAGGCCTATGTTGCTGAGCTTGTCTCAAGTTTATCCCACCGAAGGCCCCAGTCATCCAATGGGAGCACTGTGGGCAGACTTTAAATCCACCTGCCCCTTCCTTTGTGTTAGAGGGACTCCTTGTTGTTGGCAGTGGATATGGATATGTATAGAAGTGTCGATGGTGCTGGCAGCATGGTGAAAAGGTGATAGATCTCCTGCTTCCCCTGTCACAAGAGTGGGAACAGCTGCTCGACAGAGTGGATCCAAATGTATTTGTTCCTGACTCCATCTTGACTGTCCCAGTAAACTTACACATCTCATCCAAGCAACCTGGTCTCTTTGAAGTGTCGAAAGGACCCCACAAATTACCCGAGTCTCATGACTTAGGACTTGTTTTCATGAACTCTTTTGATTTGCAGCCAATGATAAGTATTTTGTCTGGTATGATTGTTGCTTCAAAGTTATTAATTTAACACAGTTTTAAACTTTGTCTTGATGTCTTTACACCTTGAACAGACACACTGTGTTGCTATTGAGTACAAGAAAAACCTGAAGTCAGTGCTGGCTGGGACTGAATAATGGGATTTCCATTTCTAAGGTGAAGAAGCAAGTGAATAGCATGAATAAACAAGCAAGTCTGAAAAAAACCCAAACACTCATCTTGTGGATGATCATGGAAAATAGAGATGAAAAGGGATCTCAAGAAGTCATCTATACCATCCCACTCTCTACAGATGGATAAATTTTATCTCTGTCATTACTGGCTAAGTTTTATCTGATCTCTTTTAAAAAGATTTACAATCCCCAGGCAATCTAGCTTAATGTATCATTAGCCTTATTTTTAGAACGTTTTTCCTGATGTCTAACCAAAGTCTATTTCTGCTGCAATGGAATGTCTTATTAAATTGCAGTATCTTTATTTTTTAAGATTGCTGTCATATTTTTGTTAGATTTCTCTTCACTGGAGCCAGCACTCCCTGTTTCTTCAATCTTCTCATGTAAGTTGTGCTTTTCTAGAGCTCTGATCATACACATTGCTCTCCTCTGTAGCCTGATGAGAGTTTTATCTCACTCAAGCATGGTGGCCCGAGCCAGACTCAGTGAGCTTCAGCTGATCTTTGCCAGTACTGAGGAAAGTGGAAGAATCACTTCATGTATTTTATTGCCTCTATATTTGTACCTCTCAGTATGTAGTTTGCTTTTTTTGAAAGAGTATGCAACATCCAGAATATTTCTTCAGGGCTGCTCCCTACTCATTTGCTCCTCAGTCTGTGTTTTTTGCAGTGGGTTATTCTGGACCAGATATAAAATATTGGATTTCATATTCTTAAATAGCTCGCTATTTTTCTTCACTAACAATCCCAGCTCTGTCGTTAACTAATGTGAAATTACTCAGTTGAATACTGAGTCGAATACTTGTATTTCTTCCAACTTACTTTCAAAATTTTTTTTAGTTTTATCACATTGATTTGTTCCTGGGATCTATAAACCTCCAGCTTTGCTCTAATTATAGTCCCAAAGCCCAGCTACAGTATGTTCATGTGCAGCCTGGACATGGGCCCTTCACGTATCCTGTTCCAGGTACGGTGGTGTGATTATAGCTGTTTGACCTGTTGCACCATTGGAAGCTCAGCTTGTCCTGATAATAACACAGTTATGTTTACTGTCCTTGCAGCTCTGGCCATTACATCTTATTACACCACCTTAATAATTCAAACACTGACATTTGAGTGATAATATGTCCAAAATTTAGGCACAGAGAAAAAGGATTCTTTCAACTTCAGCATCTTTTATTTAGCTGTTCTCTTGAGCTGCGTGTTTTCTCACAGCATATTCCTCACTCTGTCACAACCAGTCATGATGTTTTTCCAAAAACCCTGGAAGACATTGTAAGGCCCTGCTTCTGCCAGGAATTTTTTCATAAAAAAACATTTCTAATACTCCAGCACTTCCACCACAGCAGGATGAAAGATGTATCTTTAAAATACATCAGGTAGCGCGTCTTGAAGCACTGGCGCAGGTGAGGCAAATGGATCTTAGCATATCAGCTTTTGGAGTTGAGCCCTGGGGAATAGCAGGTGCTTGGAGACTGAGGGCATCACTGTCAAGTTGCCACATTCTGTCACACTGTCACTCATAGCCGAGAAAGTGCTGGTTTGGTGTATATGTTTAAGAATTGAAGCATACTAACTTACTTTCTCTGTATTTTGGACCACTCATGCTGAACTACCAGCTGGAAGAATATCCCAGGAGCATCTCTACTTCACCTTATCCAAGCACCTTTACAACAATTTACCACCATTTGAAAAGTTCTTAGACAGCCTAGAGTAAAAAGGGTTAAGTGCAAACTACTTTCTTGCATCATCCCAGTGGAGTGCCTGACTACCTGACCACATCCTACCTATGAGGAACTCAGGCTGAGTTGCGTAGTCTGCCCAAAGCCAGGCAACAGGTTAACAACTAAATCTGGAACTACAGGGCTCTTGCTGTAATGGCTGGACAAGATGACCTTGCTGGCAAGTTTTACTAAAATCCTTGATGTCATCTGGGGAGTTATGTTGTTGCGTAGGGAAGCTAAACCTTTCTGTGAACACTGACTTTTCCAGACTGGAAGGGCATGTGGTACGATCTGTCCCTTGCCTGGAGGCTTCATTAGCACAGATCTTGAGACTGAGACCTCATTAATTTGTTATTGTGCAGAGCCAGTTTTAAAATGCTATCTGAAAAGAGCTCCTCAGATGACTGTAATACCAGATCCTGAGCTGCAGCAATTCAGTATGCAATGATGACGCTTGCACCTGGCTTCCATGAAATGCTTAACCCCACAGACAAGACCTCCCACACTATTTATTCATTCAGCCATGCTCAGCTGGCACAAAGTGCTGGCATTCATATTTGTGAGCTACATAAACCTTCATATATACTGTAATACACTGCATAAAGAGTACACAGACACACATATGTATTTGTGTATATAACATGCTAAAATAAGGTTGGAACATACAAGCTAAGGACATGGTGAAGTATTAAGTGGTTTTGTTACCAATGCAGTACCTGAGACCTGGAAGCAGGAAACGTCACATCTTTTTCTTCCACCGTGATCACCCCAAGCTTCATTGCAATAGACATTATTTGATCTTCTCTCAGAAGTACTTGGCCTTTTTTTTTTAATCTGTTGGGACTGATGTGAGCTATGTTGAGAAACACTGGGCTCAGTATTTGCAAGAAACATCTGCGGCTGAAAAGAATAAAAATGCAGAAGTATGGTGTGTGGCTTTGTACCCTGAAAAGACTAAGAATGCTTTAAAAAATACTGGTAATTGGCAATTAGATGGAGTCTTACAGTTGAAATCGAATCACATCTAAGCATACGATGTGATTCATATTATTTGGTGCTAAACTGATGTTGCTAATTCTTTTGTAACTCGTCAGAACAGAACAAAGATAGTGCTCACTGTTTTAGGAAGCATATGAATCAGTGGGAGAGCTGAAAGGAAACAAATGGATCACTAGTGAGACTAAAAATGCCTCAGAGATGTGAACAGTGTGTCTGCTGACTCTGCGGTTGTGCAGAAAAAAATTCAAGGAAGGGTTTTGAGCCTGGCTAGCCACAGAACAGAACATGTTTTGGGCTGAACAATTTAAGGAGGAAGCACTCCTGCACACTGTCCATCCTTCACATGTGATTTAAAACATAGATATGCTACAGAGAGAGATTGCTTATTCTCTCAGTGAACATTAACTTACAATCATTAAAAAGATAGATCCAACATAGGAAAATAAATTGTGTCACCAAGGTAAATGCCTTCTAAACTCAACCTGTAGTAGCTTATCAAGCAGACTTGCCTATACATTTTCTGTGGGGTGCCTATCATCCTAACATCACCACTGGAGTGAAGAACAAAAAAGATGAAGGGTTAATAACCATGGTAATAATCTGTCAACATCTGAAGCATGCAAGAATTTCATAAATGTAACAAATGCATGTTCAATGCCATAGTCAAAAACTCATGGGTCATTTCCCTTTTAGAGGTTAAGAACATTATGCTTGGCTGTGTTAGGAGGGAGGTGTGCTTGTGGAAAGGCTCTCGAATCACATGGCAGAGGAGAGAACAGTGAAGATCATGATTCCTGGGTGTACCCAGAGGTACAATGGGGTCTTTTCTTACTGAGTACTTGAAGGAGAGGACGGGTTCAGTCAAGAACAGTGAAAATATGCTGGACTTCTCCAAGTACAAGAGACAAACATAAGAGAAGACAGAAAATCCTATTGGAAAATGTTTGATGAATGCCTCGGGGCTCAGGAGAAAAATCATTCACATAATGACACAAGACGAGGCATCTGTCCCTGGCTCCCTGCTGGCTGGCACTACCTGCTGCAATGCCTGGCACGCTCCAGCCCAAGCTAACAATTCAAATGCTGCCACTGAAGGTGCTCTAGAAAAAAGCTGAGCTATTCAGACCATCAAAATCTATACTGACTTCTGAGACGATTTTTATTTTGACAAAGTGGAAGAAAAGAGCTCAAAGTATGGCTAAAACTTACCATTATTTTTTCAGTCTGGCTGTGATTTACAATGGCTTCCTGCCAATGGCAATTTGAAGACAGAGTTATACCTGGTTTTGCTCTCAAACAATACAAAAAGCAGGATTTGTGCTTTGACAGTTTCAAAGGAAAAGGAGGTTTTTTCTAACCAGCACTCTGCTGAGAAAGACAACAGGTTGGATGTTTTTAAGGTAATAGTTCTTCCACAGAACCTGAAATCCCTCAGCTTTTTCAGTCTGGTTGAAAGGATCATATCCAGTAATTTCTGCATCCTTGGATCTTGCTCAGCCAAATCATGAGGCTCCTAGTCATGTCAAAATTGGATTTGCTGAATTCATGCTCTAGAAATACAAGAAACAGGTCTCTAACACCTGTTTTGCATAAAAGTCTGGAAAGGCCTGCTCTTACTCAAACTTGTAACTTGCTGTTTGGGAAAATAGCATTAGAAACTTGTGACTTACAGCAGAAGCAGTCAATCTGTCATGTTGAAGCCAGTGTTGCAGAAATCTTTGCACTAACTTAAGTCAGGGGAAGAAGAGCAGTAAAGGAAGTGCCTGTTTTAGTTGGGAGTGATGTTTAAATCTAGAAGTCCACTTCAAAAATGGAATTGACATTTGTACAAGGACATAAATGTCAGACTGTGCTTTTTTAAGCTTGGATCTCTTAAGACTATTCATGCTTTAAACAGCAGGTTTGAAGTGTTTGTACCTAAATTTGGACAGAAAAGCTTGAGCTTTTTTGAGCAGCAGCTAGTATCTTTTCCATAGGAAGAGAAAACCAAACCAACACAACAGTATTTCTTTGTGGTTATTCATAAACTTGAGATATTTTTAAAATTATAACCCCCAGATATTTCTTCATAATGTATTCAGTAGGACAGACCAAACTCTATCTGTCAGCGGTGATCTTTCAGAATCACGCAGACTCTCTTCCTATACAGCATGGGGCTTTCTGCCACAGCCAGATGGAAGCCGTGGAGCAGAAGGCTTTAGACTTTGTCTTAATCAGGGTTAGGTTCAGGGCATCGAGTTTTAACTGAACATTAAACTGAAACTTTTGTTTTGGTAGCTCTGCTGCACTGACCTTAAACCAATGACACATGGCAGCAAAGGTGAATGGTGTGGAGGTTCCTGTACAGATATGCCAGGTGCTTTCCGTGTGGGAATGATGGATGTGTTTGCACAAATCACTCAGAGTGGTATCAAGCTGTTTGTTACATATTGTTTGGAAAGAATTTTTATATCCTCCTTTGTCTGGAGGATATATCTTGTCCAAAGTCCAAAACTCCAAAGAGGGAGTTTATTTTTTCAGTCTGTGCAAGTTCTGTTTGGTGTTGTTCTCCCTCCTGCTATTCAGTGTTTCCAATACAGAGATAGATCTGTATTCTCACCTGCCATTTAAACAGGCATGTCTGCAGAACAGGGCCTCTCCAAGAGGCACAACACATGGCAGTGCTTTGTTATAAGTTCAATGCACTCATTGTAACTCGAAGGTCTTGTGGTAGGAAGGTCACTCTGTACTCCATGGCAAGACATATATTGTGCCTGCTAAATACTGCTGTAGTATTTCATCGCAGTGGGAACCCGGACAATAGGTCATGCCTTGCATTAATGTGTAGGATCTTGAAAAATCAATACAAATAACAGAGTACTGCTGCCCACTTGTTTACTATTCTCAGGACACACAGAGCAGCGATGGCTGCGCCATTAAGCTGCCACTGAGCACATAGCACAATGGACTCTCTGCTAACTCCTGCCAATAAATTCAGAATCATGCAAGGGCACGTATCGTTGAACCATATGAATGGTTCCCTTGCTCCAGAGATCTCTGTAGAATAGTTTTCTGTGATATAAATGTAAGAGTCAAATTTCTCAAGGGAAGGCCAGTTTCTGACTTAGCTTTTGCATCCAGGAAGCCCCAGACTTTAGTAACTGTATTTCCTTTGCTGTCTGAGGGCCTGATCTAACAACCATTAGAATCAATAGAAAGGCTAATTGATTTGAAAGACTTTGGATAAAGCCACAACCCCCACCACTACAGAAAATTTGTCATTGACCTCAGTAAGTGCAGGATGAAATACCCGCGCTCTTGGTCAGCAGGTATTTGAGTCCACACACATAATTTATTTCATTGTAAACCATTTGTATACCTAAGTACTAGTCAGTTATGGAACAAAAGCATGCTGGTTGCCAGGCTGAGAAGAGGGGTAGCTTTCAGATCTGCCTTTCTCCTGCCAACATTATTTGGAGGAAAAAATAAGCAAGTTCATTGTTTCCACCACTTTGTGATGATAGAGAATTAAGAAATAAGTGAGATGAAAAAGAAAGAAATTGAGAGCAACACTACAGAAAGAGGAGAGGTTCTATCCCTTCAGGGGACTTTCAAAAATATAAAGAGTGACTTTTTAACTTCATTAGGAGTCTGCATCTCAAATACAACCCAAGCTTTCCTAAGGCTTGCCTATACTGGAAAAATACATTATGTTAATTGATTAACATGTAGTGCTTAATATAACAGTCAGTATAAACAAAGACTACCACTTTAACATTTTTTGTTGTTGTTGACCTGAGGTAACCCAGCTGCCAAACATGACAGTTCTTGTCTACGCTAAGTGGTTTGTATTGCCTTAATTAACGTGTTCTAACACAATGTAACTTTGCAATACAGATTAATCCTTTGGGGCATTTATTCTACACATTTAATTTTCTGTCTCGCCTATCTTGAATTTGCAGACAAGCGCTGCTTCTGCCATCTCCCCTCCCCCTTCTATGTTGCAGCCACTATCATTGAAATCGAAGAGACTTTGTAGGCATTCTTATTAGTTTTTTCAACTTATAAACTGAAAGTTCAATCAAATAAACAATCAATTTATTCCCCTTGATAATGCTGACATTAAAAAAATAAAGGTGATCTCATAATTCAGGAAAGATTAGCTCAGCCTAGAAAAGTATCGTCAAATACCAAACATTTGAAAGTTTTGCAAAAATATTGCAGATTGTACAGATAGGCACTTTCGTGGTCAACTTACACGGCCTATTCCCAGCCACAGGAAGGCACTTTGCAGCGTTTTTCCAAAATTTACTTTCCCTGTTTTGTTTTACATAGAAAAGCTTTGTCCTTACAAGAAAATAAAAAAGACAGTAAAGGAAGAGAGAAAAAAAAAACTTGACAAAAAAAGATATTTTTAAACACTAAGGTTAAAAGCTCAAGAAGTTTATCCGGACTCCAGCAACCATAACACTCTCATGCTGCACACCTTACATTTTAGTCCAAAATGTTATTATTTTGCAATAAGTCATTCCTCAGCACTACTGAAACCATGAAAAATCCTAAATTGTTATGGCTAGACATCACTGATTCATTTCAGCATCTTCTGAAGGATGCAGAGATATGCCTGGCCAGCATACACTTCAGTCTGAAGCGACTATTAACTGTCTGATATATTCAGAGATGTATTAAGTGACTGAAGGTGTGCACATGGCCACACCAGCTCTCCTGGGCTGTAACTTCATGGCCTAGAAATCCCTTTCAGAGAGATGTGCAGCTAAAAGGAAAAGTGCTGCATTTACATTCATTGCCTCTTCTTTTTTCCTAAAAGAAAAGAGTCAGGTAAGTGATCTTATGCACAAGTTTTCTAGGGCTTCAGGTGTGTGACTTGGAAACTTTACAGCCCAACTAAGGTGCTTCAGTCTTACAAATGTTGAGGGAGGCAATTAATTTCCTCTATTCTGCTCCTGTGAGACCCCACCTGGCATCCTGCATCCAGTCCTCAGAACATGAAGGACATGAATCTCACAAGGAAGATATGAAACTCCTAGAGAAAGTCTAGCAGAGCGCTACAAAGTTGATCAAGGAACTGGATCATCTCTCTTACGAGGACAGGCTGAGGGAACTGGGCCTGTTCAACTGCAGGAAGAGACAGCTGAGAGGGAATCTCATCAGTGTCTCTAAGTATCTGAAGGGAGGATGTCAAGAGGATGGACCCAGGCTCTACTCCATGGTGCCAAGCAATAGCACAAGGGGCTAAGGGCAGAAACTGATGCACGGGCAGTTCCACCTGAACATGAGGAAAAACTTCTACAGAACACTGTAACAGATTGCCCAGAGAGGTTATGGAGTCTCCCTCGCTGGAGATATTCAAGAACTGTCTGGATGCAGTCCTGTGCCATGTTCTCTAGGATGACCTGCTTGAGCTGGGAAGTTGGACCAGATGCCCCACTGTGGTCCCTTCCAACCTGACCCATTCTGTCATTCTGTAACCTGTTGGAGTAGCTCCAGAGGAGGGACACCAAGATGATTAGCAGAATGGAACACCTTTCCTATGAGGAAAGCCTGAGACAGCTGGGGTCGTTCAGCCTGGAGAAGGCTCCAAGGGGACCCTATAGTTTTTCATGATGGGGGTAGTGAGACACTGGAACAAGTTACCCAGAAAAGCTGTGGATGCCCCACTGCTGGACGTGTTCATGTTGAAAGGAGCTCTGGGCAGCCTGGCCTAGTGGAAGGTGTCCCTGCCCAGGGCAGGGGGTGGAATAGGGCGACCTTCAGGGTCGCTTCCCTCCCGAGCCCTCAGCGCGGGGGCGGGGCCTGGCGGGCGGGGCCCGGAGGGCCGGCCCCGCCCCCTCCGCTGCCCACCCGCCCGTCACGTGCGTTAGCGACAGGCGGGGGCGGCGCCCATTGGCTTAGGCGCGGGGGGCGGGGCCGGGGGGCGGGTCGGCNATTGGCTTAGGCGCGGGGGGCGTGGCCGGCGGCCGGTTCGTCAGCGGCGCCGCGGCCGTGACAACAAAGGGCTCGGGAGGCGCCGGGGACGCGGAGTCGAGGAGCCGCGGTCCGGTGAGTTCGCTGTGGGGCTACCGCGGGCACCGCCGCTGACCCGGCCGTGATGGTGTCCTGAGCGCTGAAAACCGGCAGCAGCGGCGGAGCTCCCGTTTCCCCGTGCGTCCATCCCGGCTTCTCTCCGCCGGGGAGGCGCCGGAGCCGGGCGGTTTTTTGGTGTTTTCCCGGCTTAGAGCAGCGGCAGTGCCATTCGTGCTTCCCGTCCAGCCCCGGAGCGCGGCCGGGAAGGTGCGCAGCTGCTGCGGGCGCTGCCGGGTCACCCCCCGGGCGCCGCTCGGAGCGGCAGCGGCTTTTTGGAGCCTCCTGGTGGTGGTGGAAGAGCTGTGAGGTGGGGCACGGGGGGGATCAGGGCTCGGCTCGCTCTGACAGAGAGCTGCACTGTGACTAGGGGGTGTCTTTTTTGGGTTTTGTTTGATTTTTGCTTAGCACGTACCCCATCTCCTTTGCTAAGTTAGAAAAATAAAGGGAGAAAAATACTTCTTTTTAATGCAGCGATACTGTATTGTTGACATTCATTGAATGTGTTATCTGTAACAGCCTCTTAATCATTGCTACAGCTGACTCAGTCTTTCCCAGCCTTGTGTTTTCCTGCAGCTGATAGTTCCTGTCTAAGAACCTGAAAACCTCTCTCGGTCTGTGTCTCGTTTGCCTCCCCGAACAGTGGGATAACAGTGTAACTTCTTGGTCGCCGTCTGACTTGCACAATAGCACATGAGCATGGCCTTTTTAAAGGCACTTGTCCAAAAAGGATGTCAAAACATCAGCCTGTCTCTAAATGATTCAGATGTTTTTTTGGATCCTCCTTGGGGTGTGGGAAGGGGTAAATGGGGCAAACTGCTTTTGATCTATAGAAAGACAGTTGTGGGTCAAAAGCTGAAGTTTGTTTAGCTTATGTTCTCAGGAACAGTGATCTCTGCTTCGCTTGTTAGAAGCTAATTACTTGATGTTGCTGTGATGCCTCAAGATTTAATATAGGAGTGGGAGCTCTCATCTTTCTCCACTCTGCACAGAACAACAGAAAGACAACCTCTGCCTGAAGGTACCTTCAGGCTTGATCTAGAAAGGAGGCAACACATGCGTGTGGGAGTACAGGGAAAGCCAGTGCTGATCAGCAGCTATGCAATGGCTTCCTAGTTAGCCTAAAGAAAAAACAAACTCTTTTCTTCATAGGCCTTGTGCCAGGAGAGGGTTAGGGAAAGAAGTGGAAGGTAGCTGGAAAGCTACAGACTTCAAACTTTCACTCAGTGTTCATTTCCTTATCCGTGGTAAGCTCTGCCTATAATTGAAGCACTCAGACCTTCTCAAGAAGGTGCTTAGGAACACTGTGGGCATTTGGCATTTCCTTAGGTAACCCATCCGGGGCTTAGCAACCGTAATGGTTGAAAGTGTTTCCTGCTGGTAACCACTGAAAGCTGAACTTTACTGCAGTTTAAAGCCACTTCTGCTTGCTCTGAGAATAGAAGGCGACAATAAATGTTTGCCTTTTGCTTCACATAATTTACTACTGTTGTAATTTTTTCCTTCTCTCTCTTAAGCCTTTCCATTTTTTAAATTTTATCATTTTTCTTTAGACTTCTTATCATTTTTGTAGCTCTCTTAAAGAGAGCCCTGATGTTTCATTTTCAAGTGTGGTCCTTAAAAATAGACTTTTTTCACAACTGCAGCTGAGCCAGTTGTTTCTGGTCTTGTTTTTTCCTGTAGTTGATAGTTTCTGTTGAGGAACTAGTGTGCATAGCTTGAGTTTTGTTGTTCCTTTTTATATTGCTGCTGAAGACTACTTTAAATTCAACTCCTATCCTTTTGTGCTATTTGAATAAGGAGGAAGCTGTATAAATGTGTACAGAAGCAGTACTGTATGGAGCAGGTGCTTGTCCTTGCATTGAACAAGTAGGTGATGGGATCTGATGTCCTGGGATAAGATGACATAGGAGGCCCAAATGACCCTTTAGTGTAGCCTGAAAGTTCTAGGGTAACACGGTATACTGGCCGTAAATAATAATCTTAATAAGTTGTATCTTCTTTTAATGGTTGGGTTTGTGTAGTGTAGTTGTTTTCTCTCTTTCTGAATGCAGGCACTCATACCCTCTTACATGCATATATTCTTCTCTGTTTGATTATCAAACAGGTATTTAATCTGTAATGATTCTGACATGCTGTGATGATTCAAATATTACTATGGCAAAATTAACTTTTAGTTAAATCAGTGGATATATTTCCCATAGTCTTTACTTTTTTAGCTACTTTAATGGCTTCTCCTTATTGGCTCATATATAAATATCAAAGGCTGTAGGCATTCTGGTATGAGGTGTTTGAACATTCAGCCTCTTGGTATTAATGGGATTTTTCATCTTAATTGCCAGATGCAGAGTTCAGGCTTATGGTGACCAATTGCACATAGATTTAGGAAAATGTATTGAGAAATAAACATTGAGTTTAGTTAGCATACATGATACTTTTCCATGCTCCTTAGACTTACCATACATGACTAGTTGGGAGGTTGCTGTGAAAATGATCCCATTGGTAATTGTGTGGTGCACTTTGAACCTGAAGACAGGATGTGCCTTCCTACTTCGTTAACTTTTAGGCAGTGGCCCTGAACTGAGTGTGATGGGAGAGAGAAGAAACACTGCCTTGAGCTTCTCCAGGAGCTTCTCTGGGGAGGAGGGGGGCTCCTCTGTGTCAACAAAGGAGATGAGTTGTCTGGAGCAGAAAACATGCACTTCCCTTCACATCCCTCTCTGACCAGGAGGAAGACAGGCAGGGAGCTGGGGGAGCACCTTGGTGAGCGTAGACACAAGGCTCCTGTACAAGAGTCCTCCCTTCCCTTAGGAGAAGGTGGGACTGACAACTGAACAGACCTTTCCATGGAGAACAGGATTGAGCAGAAGGCAACTGGCTCCCAGGGGAGACCTTTTTGTTGTTGTTTCTTGGGGTTTTGTTTGGGCTTTTTTGTGGGAGGGGATTGTGAATGCTAGTGAACCTGCCTCTCCTCTTTGAGGAAAATGTTCACTAATATCTCTGACTTCACTATCAAGGGGGCTTCTGACTTGTTCCTTAGGGTTGTTACCTGTTGCTTTGTCATTAAGACCCTTGTCATTTTTTGCAGGTTCACATAAACTGTTTACAAGTCATGCCTCTGCATGTCCCGTACCTAAGCTGATAAAGCATCTATGCACTTTAATCTCAAGTCTGTGCCACTCTGCTAGTACAGTGTTAGCTGTGCCTTGAACCTTGGATATAAAGACCTACCAGCCAAAGTCTTGTTCCTGCCTTAGTAATGTTTCAGAGGTTAAATAACATGCTCATGGGAGAGATTGATAGCTTGTCCAGCCAAGAGCCAGAGTTCAGTGAGAAGGAAGACGACGAGTGGATTCTGGTTGACTTTATAGGTAAGATGTCTGTCAGACATGAGCTCTGCCTTTGTCATGCTCTGGCTTTTGTTTGTCTTACTTCCAAGTGAACAAACCAGTAGCTTGGAGAACCTTTATCTGAGTAAAACCAACGTGGAATTAGAGTGTAGGGTGTCTCCCAAACAAATGTACTAAAATATGTTGTGTAAACGGGTGAGAAGAATGATGTCAGGTTTATAAGCCTGACGCAGGTTCAGCAGAACCACCTGTACAGATAAAGTATATTTGACTTACTATGCAATTACATAGCTTTACTGATAACAGTTGCTTCACATGTCTAACATGGCTTGCCTTTTTTCCTCTCCTGCTTTTAGAAAGTAAAAACTTGTGTATGTGCTAATAAGAGGTTTATTTCTGTTTCTTTGTTTGTTTTTTTTCTTTTCATATTCCATTTTTGGCCATGTGCAACCTTGTTGTTTTTGACCTCCTGTGATCACCAACATCCATGGATTCCTCTCCACTGACTAATGGTCATCTACAGCAGACACTTGCACTAACTGTTCTGTAGAGGAAGCCGACATTGCTGAAGAATCAGCCACGGATGGCTCGCCCGTCTTCTCTTGTTTATCGTCTCCCTTGGAACACTTGCCGGAGGCCAGCGAGTCTTGCTTCATCCAGTTTGAGTCATGTCCTATGGAGGAGAGCTGGTTTATTACCCCTCCCCCATGTTTTACTGCAGGTGGATTGACCACTATCAAAGTGGAAACCAGTCCGATGGAGAACCTCCTAATAGAGCATCCCAGCATGTCTGTGTATGCTGTCCATAATGCCTGTCACAGCCTTAATGAGACTGAATGTGGAGATGAGGAGTTTCACAGCCCAGGTAGTCCCAGGTATGTGTAAATTCTCTTGTCAAGCAGCTCTGTTCCTGAAAATATCTGGTTTCTACCTGATCAGCTTAGACACTTAATACTCAATTTTCCAGCGTATTTCAGAGCAGGTGAATAAAGCATGAATACTACACAGGGTGGGTGGTCAGGGCTGCCTGCCTGCTTAGAAAAATGTTAATACAAGATGACTGTGTCAGGAAACAGCTGGGTATGCTATTTTGATACTTCAATGAATATTTATGGACCCTAATTACTCACTTGCAGAGTATGTTCCAGTCGTGTTGAAACTGCTGGTAGTTCACTGTATATCCAGTGATGTACATATGAAAGCACTTTTCCCCCTTCACAGCTATGTGTTTTTCATAACTGCTGGTTAGTACTCCTTCAGTCACCTTGTGAGATGAAATCTATGGGCTTGGGTTTTGGGTGGGGTTTTTTTGGGTATCTTTTGTTCCTCAACACGGTGATAGATAAGGATAGGATTAAATTTTTCCACGAGCAGCTTGTGAAATGTTTCACAAAACCTGTAAAAATTTGTGCTGCAAACTTCTACTTTTAGCAAAGTAAGAAGTTGTGCTTTTTGGTTTTGGGTCCTAAAAATCTGACCACGTGGGGTTATTGCAAAGGCATGTTTGCCATGCACTGGTTCTTTGGTGTTTGTGTGTACAGCTATACAAGTATAGTATACATGGACATAAACTAATAGTGTTTCTCTGCCATTATGACCCCACAATGAATGCCATTATGCCCATGCATTCATTGATTTTGAAATAATTGGGTGTTTTGTGAATCCCAGTTAATAATAAAGACTGACCTTTCATCCCAGCTTATTTTGGCTTATGTCTAGAAGGAATAGTAAAGAGAACAAAATAAACAGAGAAAAACAAAAAGAGGAAAAAATCATAGTATACTAAGCTTTGATATACATGAAGAAATGAATGTAGGGGTGGAGTTGCTGTAGGTAGATGCCTGTTGACTTCTCTGATCAGCTCCTTGCTGTATTTTAAGTTCTTAATTCAAAGAAACAATGACTTTGAGATGATGTGCTGCTGTATGATGCTGAAGTCTAGTGCTGATACTATTGGTCTTGAGGTGGAGCATTTGTATAATTGGCGGAGGGCACTTTATGATGTTAAGCCTCAGGGGTCTAGCTTAACTTAAACAGGGAGAAACTATGAGTACGCAGTACCTTAAAAGTGAGGGTCTGAAGTAATCTGCAGAAGAACTGGAGGCTGCAAGTCATGCCCTGGACAGTAAACCAGTTTATCTAAAATACCAATTTGCGATATAACACTCAAAGTTGGATACTGACTTTTCAGTGACTTGGACTAGGGATACTGGTATAAATTCTTCTGGAGAATAATCTTGTCTCTTAGTATACGGTGCAGTTAAGCTGCTTTAATGTGGGGGGAAGCTAAAGGTATGATGATCTTCAGCTGGCATGTAATTAAGTTTCTTCACACTGAATTCTGTGCTTTGTCAGAGGATCTAGGCTCTTGTATGGGTTACTTTAGGTGGCAGAACTGGGACGAGACAAGTTTAAAGCTGAGGTAGACTGCAGAAACTGGGAACATTGATTACACTGATATTGCAGTAAGTTTCAAAAGCTGCTTTGAAGTCTCTAGTGGTTTAATGGTTGGCCATTTAACATTGTAGGGCCAAGAAAAGCTGCTTAAGGCACACTGGCACAGTAAGTACTACTGTTTTGGGACAGTGCTTTTTGTCTGATCAGGCTGCTAGCAACACTGCTTCCTCTAGAGCCTTGTCTGCCAAAGCAATACTGGTTTTAGGACTAACCTTTGTGCCAAATGATGTTACTTGATCAAGCCTAACTACATCTGCTTTAACAAGCCAAAATGCTCAGTGCAGAAAAATTACTGAAAAATTAATCGGGGTGGGGTATGAAACCTTTAATGTTTCTTGTGAGGTCTGGCTCTGCAGTGCAATTAGCAAAACAGTTCTGCTTTCTAGCAAAATAGATGGTGGGAGTGCAGCAGTGAATATATATAGTGATGGTCTGGCTTAAGACATAGCCCCTCTAAAACTCCATTTTGACAATATCAATGGAGACTTGTCAGCCCTGTTCTCTCAGTGCATGGGGCTTGCTAGTGACAGGCTACCAAATGCAACTCAGGTACCAAAATGCTGGAAGAGTATGTGACCTTTTAGCCAATTCAAACCACCTGTGCTATCCCAGTTTCACTTCATGTTGACAAATAGAAGAGTGTTGGTTTGCAAACCAGTGCTGGAAGGGTATTTGATAAGCTGAAGTATCTTCCGCCTGCAACTTTAAACCAGTTTTTCTCCTTTTGTGAAGGAAATCTATTTTCACCTTTTAAATTTCTTTCAAAGCAAAAGGATGTTTTATAAACTTCCCCCTGTTTGTCAGATTAGTCATATTTTTCCATAACAAAACCACAGCAGTTTGTATTAGCAGTTGCTGCCCTTTGCTAGCTAAGAGTTTGCTTAGGAAATATGGGTTGCAATAATTGTGGTGTGGCTTCCTGGCTCCTTACAGCTTTTCCCAGAATGGCTTTGCTTGAAGTTCCACCTCCAGCACTGTAGATTGTGCTAAGGGGTTGCCCCATATAGAAAACAGTAGCCCCATATGTCCAGGTACCTTCATCTATATTAAACTGGTGTAATCTACACAGAACATATTTACAGTGCACTGTGAATTGATTGGTGCTGTAGTATTCACTTCTTTTTTTTCTTGATATTTTAAGTGCTGGGTTTAGGACAATATCCAGTAAATAAATGGGAAAATCAGCATGTCATACATGGCTGTTCTGCTGTCTCTAGTCTTCAGTCAGTCATCTAACTACCCAAGGATCTAAAAGCAAGAATAGGATATTTAAAATAAAAAAAAAGGTAGAAGGCAAGGAGTATTCCCTTGCTGACAAGGAGTATTTTCCCTCCAATATGGAATGGTGGGAGGCAGAATAGCTCAATTCTGTGTCAGCCCTCCAAGAGTAAGGCTGCAAAGGGCATACCATGGACATGGAAGACTAGATTTATGTCTACAGAGACTGCATACAATTTAAGCTTTTCCAGAAGAGTCATGCTAGTGCTGAAAAACAGACTTCCCAAGAGACCTTTTCCTCATGCCTGAGCAAGTTCCTGGTCTTGCAGACATCTTTCCTGGGCACCACTGGCTAGTTGACAGCTGGTTGTTGGGTCCTGGATGGGAAGAGAGAAGGCAAGCCACTCTGGTGCCACTGGTCTTGCACCAGCTGTAGCACTCAGATTTGGGTTTCGCTTTGCTAAAATGGCCAGGCTATTTTTAACTTTACTTTGGAAGTTTCAGGAAGTGCCAGTGATTGTTCTGTCAAGTAGGGAAGTCCTTTTTCTATATGTCAATCCCTGCTTGCACAGGCTGCTGGTTTGTTTTTCACTATTGCATGATGAAGGAAGGGTTTGCCAAAACTGCTGACTCTGCTCATGAAATTTAGAGGCTGGTTGGGAACAATCCTTCTAAGTTATTTCCTCTGTGTGTCACAACTGATCTATCTTTCCCATTCCTCTGCATGAACATTGTTTGGATTTATTTGTGTGGCTGGTAGTTGAAATGCACTTTCATTAGTGTGCTTCTGTTTTCAGGCTGAACCACCTATGTTCAAGATGATTTAAAACCAAACTTTGCCTGATGGATAACTCCAAGTCTTCTAAAGCTGGAGCAGTGTGACACACATTGCCTTGTGTTTCTGATGTGTATTGCATCTTAGGCTTAGGGATTTGGGGTGGGGAAGGAGGAGCACGATACTGTAAGATGCTGGAAGTCCAAAGGCTGTTGTGGAGCCCTCACACAAAAAGTGAGCTGGCGGCACTACGCATTACTTACCAGTGTGGTAAGTGGCTTGATCTCGCCTCAGCCCAAATCTATGTCCAGTAGAATAAGGGTGCCCTTTTGAAATGCTGGGTGTTGATCTCCATGTCCTGCCCTTTATTTTACTTGGCTTTCCAGTGCACCTCCCTAATGACTGATATCTGTTGTTACATTTCTAGACTGGAGGCCCGAAATGAAACAGGACAGCGTGTTCACTGCTATGTCACAGCTCTTGCTACTCGTTCAACTTTTCTGGAAAAAAACAAGAGCTTTCGTCCTACCCACTGGATGAAAGAACATAATGAAAGACACTGTCTCAATAGAAACAGTCTCCGTCGCCAAAACCTTACCAGGGATTGCCACTCTCGGCAAATCAAGCACAACGGACTGTTTGTTCACCAGCCTTGCCAGCGTCAGTTCAATTACTGATGGTTCTTGTGGTTTTAATCTATGGTCTAATTGTTCTTTAGGTTGCTCTTGTTTTCATGTGTAGGTAAGTGTGGTCAATCTGAAGCTGATTGTCAATCCCTCAAACACAATCGTAACTAGCGTTGCATTCTTTTGAAAAGACACACAAATCTCCAAACATCTTGCAGCGAGTTCTGAATGTTGATGTTAAATATCAATGTCTTGAAAGCCTATCAGTACGATAGTTTGTGTGCTGTTTTATAAACTATGATGTATAGATGGGTTCTTAGTTAGTATTTTAAAGAAACTTAACTGAGATGGAAATCAGTTACATTTTGCATTAATCAAAATGGAGTTAGAAAAATTGAGGTTAGCTGTATGCTTTAATGACCAGTACTTGACAGCTTGTGTATCTGTCTGTATTCAGCATATATGATTACTTTCTAACAAGGAAATTCTATAGCTGCCAGTGGATATTACATAGCTGTGCTGAGCTGTTGCAAGAAGGATATCTCATCTAAATTGCCTAGTACCTACTTGCATTAGTGGAGTCTGTGTAGGTGTGTTGGGTACTTGATACGGATATTGGAAGAGGGTTAAATGTCCCCCCAATATTGTTGCAGTATGATATGGCACTGGTGTTACAGATGTAGTACCTCACAGTGGAGTGGAAAGAAAAGTGGACCTATGGGTAAAGTGCAGATGCGCAACACAGATAACTGAACTGGGTTTTACTTAGTGCAGTGTGAGTTCTTACTCCTTTCTCTAACTCTTTCTGTCTTTGATACATGTGTTTCCCCTACCCTGTCTCGTTTAATCGCTAGTCTAGTTAAAGAAAAAAGATGGTGGCTTGACTGTTCTTTTAGTCCCATCAGTAGCTGACTGCTGATGGACAGCTGTTTCTGAGCTACAAGTTGCTGTCAGATTGTCTTGATATTTACAGATTGAGAGTAGCCCAAAAATACCTAGAAGGAGGCTTTTATTGGAAGTTCTCCTAATTTTCTCTCTTTCTCTCTATGAAAATGAAGCCCAAGTTAATGGGGATTGGAAATGAAGGGCAGTGTGAGGCAGGGAGAAGTACATGCTGGAAAACAGTCTTACAGAACTAAACACAGCGATAACAGGGTGTGTAAAAATTGATCCGCAGTGGTGGTTCTCCTAGCCTATTGGAGGCAGGACTGGGGCCAACAAGAAAGAAAAGCCATTCAAAACTAAGAAGTAGTTTTCTTAAGAACACTGTGCAAGATGTTTTGGAAGTTGGCAGACGCTGCCAACTACACCTACGGGTGAAGTAAAGTTCACCTGTGAACAAAAACTGTGTTACACAGGAGCCATACAGCATGCTGAACCCTGATAGATCAGTCTGGGAAGTGGATTAAATGGGTGTGGAGGTGAGAAAGCAGAAATCTGCACTGAAAGAAGAGGGGAAGGATAAGTAAGTTTATCCTCCTTTCTGTCAGAGCTTAATGTGACTTACTGTGTTTTCCCTTGTGTTTAGTGCCAAGGGCATTAAAGAGTTAACATTACACTCAACTGTGTCTTCCAGTAGTCCTTATACAGAAGTTGATATAAGGAGTGATATGGGAAGTCTTTGAAATCAGGCAAGGTCGATAATGTGAATTATTCCAGACCTATGAAGTATTTTAAATTCAGCCAAATGCTTCCATTTCACTGAAGCAAAACCCCAGCAATTCAGATTGACCTTGATGTAGTGGTCCTGTTACACATTCTGCAGCTGGAATTGTAGTGGAACCTACTTGGCATACAGGAAACAGCATTCATAACTTCTGTTTCACTGCAGATGTGCTGCTTCACTGAAACTAGTTAGGATTGTTTGCAAAGGGATGTTGAAAAATAGTTAAATGTATAAAAGCAAGAGGTGCTTTCCTGGACTCACTAGTCTTTTTTTTTTTTTTTTTTTTTGACACTTTGAATTCACATGGACACTGAAAGAAAATAAAATTAGTCACATCATGAGTTTCCAAAATAGAGATTTTGTTACTGTTCTCTTCAGCAGTAAGTGCCCATGTCCATACAACAATTCTCTTGTGGTCCAAATACTCTGGTTTATCTGCAGATAGCTGTAGTTTCACCAGTCTCTTACCTGTTCACAAGTACTCTTACTTGCCTCAGATTATCTACCTTTATCACTCCAACCTTTGTCTGGCTTAAACTTCCATCTCCTCACTGCCAACTTTCTAGCTCAGGAAAATTCTTTGCTTTCCTGTATTACTTTTCTTTGTATAAAAGTAAATACTTTCCTTCAGCTTTAATTTTCTTAAAGTGAAATGAAGGAAGATGGAGTCTCCATCTCCCTGTGTTGGAAGGAGTAAGTAGTCCCTTAGCTCTTGACAGGGAGATAGAGTTGAGGGTATAAGGCTCCCAGGCATTACAATGAGAGCCTTGGTCTGTTCTTCTCAGTAGGCAAATAAATGCAACTTTAGACTGCTCCTAGAATTGGGAGATACTGATCTTTTTATACTACATTACTAGATGACTTTCTGGTGATGAAAACCTATATCTTTCAGGATATAAACTATTTTGTTGCACAAAGCTGTGCTTCTCAATTTGTAATATTGGAAACCATATTATTGTGTGAGATAGTACTGCATCAATGGCTTTTTGTTAATTTGTTTTACATATTTATGTTGGTCTAGCCCTGTTTTGTGCCTGGAGCTATTGGGCAATTAGATTTGTTTTGGTTTTCTGTTTTAATAGTGAGCTGTGTGGCTTTTTATATGGTTTTTTAAGTTGTATTAAAGGGTGTTTTTTCTTGTAAAAGTGGAGGCCTTGCACTGTCTCATACTGATTGATATTCATGAATTTTACTGAAATTGTATTTTCATATGTATTGGTCAATGGACAGATTTGCATTTTAAACTGTGCCTTCTACGCAGCAAACTTGAAGATTCAAAAGGGACATTTCAGTTAGGATAAATACTGTACATCAGTCTATGCATATATGGCAGCTTCTCTCCAGAGCCACTTCTCTATTTGTAGCAGTCCTTTTGATATGGAAGAATGTCTGGCTCTTATTTTTAATAGTTTAACACAAGCTGAAAACAGACAAAATACAGCACTTTGCCAAAAAGTAGCATTGCTTAACCAGTGTGTATTTACTAAAGTGATCTTCTGTATTTTGTTTTCATCGTGCGTTCTGTGCACCATGGGGAAACGTGATCTTAACTCTCAATAAAAAATGGCCTATTAAAAATTGTTAGTCTGTTCTTTAATATTAGAGGTTGTTCAAAATCCAAATGGCTGAGCACCCCGTTCACGTAGCAGGCACAACTACTGAGTGTCTCAGTGTGTGCTCTAGTACAGAAGTTCCTCTGGGAATGGGTTTGCATTGCTGATCAGGTGATAATGTGCATCCAAGCACTGTTACACACCTCTGAGAACTGCTGTGTTTCCTGATCAGCATGTGGGAGCTCTGTAGGAGAACAGAACAGACATAAAAACACATGAAGCGGGCATGAGGGGGGTGGAAGGGTTTTCCTGCAGTGCACCACCATGAAAAATATCTATCTGGAAGGCTGCTGGTACAGGTAACCTGTGAGGGATGTAGAGCTCCTGTGCAAATGTCCAGGGATGGGGCTAGGGAAGCCAAAGCAAATCCACCTAACTGGACCTGATAAGGGATGTGGAAGCCAACAGGCTTTGCAGCTGCAAAAGGAAGATCAGAGGAAGAGTGGGCCTGCTGCCAAGCAGGGCAGGAATCCACATGACAAGGGACATGGAGAAGGCTGAGGTACCTAATATCTTCTTTGCCTTGGTCTCTAGTGGTAAGACCAGCCTTTGGGATTTTTTGACTCCAGTCATCAGGGATCCTTGGTATCTGTGGCTTTCCAAAAATCATGGATAGTGGCCTTGCAAGGACATCAGCCAGCTGTCTCAGCATATTGGATACAGGCTTCTGCACTCAATGGATTTGTATGAGCTGAGTTGTTGCAAGTAGGTCCTAACTTGATCCTCACCTACCAAAAAAACTGGGTGACAAAATGATCTATTTAACTGACAGCAGTGAAAAGGAATTTGTGCAACAAAGCATCGAGCTTCCCAGAGTAAGCCCTGAGTACCATCTTTCCTTTTCAAATGTAGATTTTGTCCTGTACATTGATCAAAACACCAAGTCTGTGCTATGAGCTGTACAGTATTCTGCAGAAGAAAGTTTGATCAATTATGCTTGTATAACTGTATCCATGCAGATAACCTACCACAACTAAGTTGATACTGTTCTTCTTGAGGGTGCTTAGTTCAGACTTAATGCAGCTTTTTAAATTTAGCTTGGACACTCTCCAACACACCGTGAACCAGTGTTTTTCAAAACTTCTCTGTGCCAAGACAAAAATGTTCATATAAAGGGTCATATCAATGTAACTATTGGCTTAAGTTCTCACTTCACATTCCATCTTTCCTGTTCATATACATTCTTGTATGTCTCTGATGAAGATAATGTAGTAATTATGGTTCTCTCTGACATTTAACACATATGAAGTCACTCTTTTTCCTCGTCAAGTTGTTCAGTATCTGCTTTCTTTGTCTCGTTGACTTCTGTTGCGTGTTTACAACCACAGAACGTTGTGACTTCTGTTATTACATGATACTTGCAAGGAAGGTTCAGGCTTTTTGACACATGTAGAAATGATTCATCAAAAGAATATGCTGGTGCTGCTGTGGCACTGTTGTTCCCATAGTGTGGTCATGATATATCAGTCTTAGAGTAAATGGAATTGAACTGAGACTTAACAAAATAACTTTTTTTTTTCCTCAGCCAACCTGTTTCTTTATGAAAACACTGTCCTGGAATTACTGCTGTATAACTAATACTTCAAAAGTTCATCTCTTGACTTGTTTAAAAGTTTTGTGGACAGATTGATATTTGAACACTCAAATACCTTAATGAGGCAGATAACTATACTGTAACTTCAGGAGCAAGGTACGGAAAAGGAATAATAGCAAAAACCAAACCAAAACAAAAACCCAGGACAAACAAAAACAAACAAAAAACCCAAGCAACAACAACAAAAAAAAAAGAAAACCAAAACAAACCAGAAAACAAAAAAACCAAAACAGATAAGAGTAACAAAACTAGGCTAGTGGCCAGAGGCAAGCTTCAGATCTCAACTTGCAGACATGGGCTGTGCCATAAGTCTACATTTCTCCTGTATAGACAGAATGACTTCGAATTGTTGCATCCAAGCAAGATGACCTAGTTAGACCATGTATTAAAAAATATCACTATGCCCAAAAATAAGTCTGAGTGCTAAAAGAATTGTAGATTCCCCAAAATAGGGCTCTGTAGAGAATTAGTAGCAGCAGAGAGAGATGGGAAAGAGGAGGGAGGCCTCAGGCTTTGGGGGTTTGTGGGTATTGGCCAACAGCTGTCAATTTTTGCAAGGTGAATAAAGAAGATGAGATTAAGAGAGGGGGGACTGATATGGGCAGAGGTATCCCCTTCTCTTCTCCTAGCAGTGAATTTCAGCTCTAGCTCTTCTGTCTGTGGTGTGAGTCTGAGGAATGATCCATGGGCCGAGGCAAATAGTATGAGTTTTGATAAGGTGAAAAGCTGAGTCCTTCACCTGGGTCACAACCCCATGCAGCACTACAGGCTGGGGCAGGAGTGTCTGGAAAGCTGCCTGGGGGAAAAGGACGTGGGGGTGCTGGTTGACATGGTTGGATGGTTTAGGAGGGACAGGCAGGGCAGAGGAGGTGGAAGCACAGCATTGTACGTACAATTACGTTGTTTGTAATGAAGGGGCCGGAATGTATGGAGCTCACAGCTGGCAATGGCACAGTTGAGATCCTATGGGGCAGAATCAAGGGGCAAACAAATAATGCCAATGTCATTGTGGGAGCCTGCTATAGACCTCCCAGCCAGGACAGTTATGCCAATGAACTCTTCTATGAGGAACTAAGGGACACTTCCAAGTCAACTGCCCTTGTCCTTCTGGGGTACTTTAAATTGCCAGAAATTAGGTGGGAGCATCACACAGCTGGTACAACCTGGGCCAAGAGATTCCTAAAAAACCTGGATGACAACTTTATGGAACAGGTCCTAAGGAAGCAGACTTGGAAAGATGCCCTCCTTGGTCTGTTGCTTGTGTGACATCGATCAACAGAATGGATTTCGTGAGCAAAGTGGAGATTGGTGGCCGTCTTGGCCTCACTGACCATGAAATGATCAAGTTTAAAATCTCTGACAGGAGGAAAAGCGCGAGCAAAACTTCAACCCTGAACATGAGAAGAGCAGACTTCAGGCTGCTCGGGGAACTAGTAGTTAACGTCCCCTGGAAAAATGTAATTGCAGGAGCTGGGGTCCACCAGTGCTGGTCACTTATTAAACATCAGCTGATATAAGGACACAGGAGCAGGCAATTCTCAAATGTTGGAAGTCAAGCAGGGGAGGCAGAAGATCAGCTTGGCTGAATAGGAGTCTTCTCTTGGAGATAAGGCAAAAAAAGAAGGTGTATGTCCACTGGAAGCAAGATGACATGGGGAGAATACAGAGATGCTCCTTGCCACTGTAGGGAGAAAATTTGTGCAGCCAAAGCTCAATTGCAGTTGAAGCTGGTCAGAAATGTGGACGTTTAATGCACTCTTCTCCTCTTCAACTCTCCTGTCTTCAACATGGATGACAGAATGAGGGGTCTCAGTGCCCTGTGCTGGAGGGCAGTTGACCATGAACTTGTTTGGGATCTACTCCTCCATCTGGTTCTCTGTNACAGGTCCTAAGGAAGCAGACTTGGAAAGATGCCCTCCTTGGTCTGTTGCTTGTGTGACATCGATCAACAGAATGGATTTCGTGAGCAAAGTGGAGATTGGTGGCCGTCTTGGCCTCACTGACCATGAAATGATCAAGTTTAAAATCTCTGACAGGAGGAAAAGCGCGAGCAAAACTTCAACCCTGAACATGAGAAGAGCAGACTTCAGGCTGCTCGGGGAACTAGACTGGTAGTACAACACAGTCATTGGTCACAGCCAGCACAGCTTCATGAGGGGAAAAACCCGACTTTATTCTACAGCAGGGTAACCCACCTAGCTAATCTAGGAAAGCCAGTAGATGTAATCTTTTTGGACTTCAGCAAAGCTTTTGATACTGTCTCTCACAGTATCCTTCTGGACAAAACGTCCAGCACACCAGCTGGATAACTATGTTACACAGTGGGTGAGCAAGTGGCTCACAGGTCGGGTACAAAGAATAATAGTGAATGGGGTAACATCAGACTGGTGACCCGTCACTAGTGGGGTTCCACAGGGCTCCATCTTGGGCCCTGTGCTCTTCAACATCTTCATTAATGACCTGGATGCAGAACTCAAAGGAATACTAAGTAAGTTTGCAAATGCTACCAAATCAGGAGAAGCTGTTGACTCCCTCGAGGACAGGGAGGCCCTGCAGAGAGACCTTGACAAATTAGAGATGGGCAATCACCGATCATAGGAAGCTTAGCAAGGGAAAGTGCTGGATTCTCTACCTGGGATGGGACAACAGACAGTGGAATGAGATGCTGGAGAGCCATGCCATGGAAAGGGACCTGGGGGTCCTGATCGATGGCAAGTTGTATGTGAGTCAGCAGTGCCCTGGCAGCCAGGAGGGCCAACCGTGTCCTTCGATGAATTAAGCACAGCATCACCAGCCAGTCAAAGGAGGTGATTGCCTTGCTCTGCTCTGCACTGGTGTGGCCTTACCTCAAATATTGTTGTACAGTTTTGGGCACCATAATATAAAATAGACATTAGGCTATTAGAGAGCGTCCAAAGGAGGGCCAGGAGGATGGTGAAGGGTATGGAGGGAAAGCCATATGAGGAGCAGCTGAGGCCACTTGATTTGTTCAGCCTGGAGAAGAGGAGACTGAGGAGAGACCTCACTATGATCTTCATCATCCTCACCAGGGGAAGCAGAGGGACAAGTACCAATCTCTTCACTCTTGTGACCAGTGACAGGATTTGAGGAAATGGCATGAAGCTGAGTCAGGGGAGGTTTAGGTTAGATATCATGAAAAGGTTTTTCACTAGAGGATGGCTGAGCACTGGAACAGGTTCCCCAGGGCAGTGGTTCCAGCACCAAGCCTGACAGAATTCAAGAAGCTTTTGGACAACACTCTCAGGAACATGGTGTGACTCTCAGGGTGTTCTGTGCAGCCCCAGAAGTTGGACTCAGTGATCCCAACAGGTTAAAAAAACCCCAAACAAACCACAAAATAAATCAATCTTGTCATGTCTTAAAAATATTTCTTAATGTGTATTAAACTGGATCATACCTTGCTTGAAAACAAAGAGGTTGTGGAGTCTCCCTCACTGGAGATATGCAAGAACCATCTGGATGCAGTCCTGTACCATGTGCTCTAGGGTGACCCTGCTTGAGCAGGGATGTTGGACCAGATGCCCCACTGTGGTCCCTTCCAACCTGACCCATTCAGTGATTCTGTGAAAGGGTCTCTGAATGAAACAAGAGAGAAAGTAGAATATTATAGGTTCTAATAGAAAACAAGGGTTTTTCAAACCTCAGGGTTTCAACTTATCTCATGGTGTTCAACAGAAAAAAAAAAATACAGTTTGGGAAGGGTGTAACTTCCTACTAAAGGATTCCTCTCTAGGAGAGGTATAAAGCTTTAATGGTGCTTAGGCTATGTAGCTGGAGCCATTCTGTAATAAATAAGCTTAAAACTCCTCTTAAAAACAGTGAAGTTCATCCATACAAGAGTCCTGGAGCAGGCCTTTCCCTTAACTAAATTACAGAATAGCTTTGACAATATGGATGTGACTCAAAAGGACAAAGCCTGGCAGCACAAGCAGATGACCACAGTAAAATATTTACTGCAAGGCAGGAAGACTATGGCAGGCAATATTCCATGTTATTTTGTGCCCAGATCACAATGGAGTTGTGTGCAAATGTTATAATTAAATACTGTTCATTCTCTTGGGAACAACAAAGTAGATTCAAAAACTCTGGGAGAAGAGCAGTATTGAGCATACTCAGTAACTGGATTCATCCTCATGGCTTCAGATTTGTGCTTTATAGATCCTTGGTAGATTCCAAGCTCCTTGAAATACATCCATAAAAGGATAACCAAGGAAATCGACATCAGCTGTGTAAACTTGTAAGGAAGACCTTCACACCTTCTCTGGAATATATCTAGAAGTGGTAATTAGGAAAAAAAAAAAAAGAAAACCACTAGACTAATCTAAAAGGACTTGCCAGATCCCAGCACAAATACTGCTCAGCAGTTGTAGTGTACTTCCAGAAGCTTAAAAAAAAAAATCTTCTCTCTTTTATGCTCATCCCCACTAAGGAGGCATCCATGCTCTTCTCTTACCCTTTAAAATGGCAAAGTTACAAGAAAATAAGACCTGGTTATTGTGCTCAATTACTATAATATGTACCTGGAGGTGAAAACTATGTTTACTCCTTAATAGAGTTACACTTGGGAAAAGAAAAAGCAGAAGTGAAAAAAAAGATGATGAGAATGTGGATTTACTTGAAGGCAGCCACGGCTTCTCTTTGCGCTGTTTTACAGCACGTGTGCTCTGCACTGCGAGAAAGTACCAGTTCTTCCTCATCAGCGAAATGGTTGGAGGTGCCCTACCCTGGGTGTTTTAAAGAAAAGTATGTGCTTGAAGCATTGCTAAGTGTATGGTGCTGTGGGATTTGGTTGCTTTTGGGGTAGTGTGGATTTTATTTTTTTTTTTAGGATATTTGTTACAAAAATTCCATGGAACTCTTGAGTGATGTTAGCAGTGACCGGAAGGCATGCCTGGCACTGAGGGTACGTTCCCACATTGTCTTCTGCTGGAGAAGGGCATTGCAGGGTGGGTGCTCCTGTGGTGGGCACCCCAGCCTTGGGGCTGGGTGGGACCCCAAGGTGCAGTGGTTGGCCTGGCTGGCAGTTGTGGAAAGCTACTGGGCAGGGGATAGAGTTTGTCCATGGGAGACCATGGAAGCTGTGCTCAGGAGAGGCCCGTGTTCTGCCAGAATGAATTTCTCTGTGGTCAAACACAGTGCAAAAATGGGAAGGGGAGAGAAGGGACCTTGAGAAAATGTTTTGGACAAGAAGATCCAGGCCTAGGGGGGGCAGAGCCCAGGCCCCTGGGACCAGAGTGGGGTGAAGGCTACCCTTCACAGAGTCATAGAATTACAGAATCACAGAATCAATCAGGTTGGAAAAGACCTCTGAGATCACTGAGTCCAACCTCTGACCGAACACTATGTCAGCTAGACCGTGGCAGTAAGTCCAGTCTTTCCTTAAACATGTCTGTGGATAGTGACTCCCTGGGCAGCCCATTGCAGTGTATAATTACCCCTTCCGTGAAGAAATTTTTCCTCGTGTCCAGCAAGAACCTCCCCTAGTGCAGCTTAAGACCACGTCCTCTGGTCCCGTTGCTCGTTGCACGAGAGAAGAGGCCGACCCCCACTTGGCTACACCCTCCTTTCAGGGAGTTGAAGAGAGTGACGAGGTCACCCCTGAACCTCCTCTTCCGCCCACCCGCGTGCGGTGGGGTGTGACAGCGGGCGGGGTGCCAGGGTGCCGGTTGCACAGCACCGGGGCGGTGTGCGGGGCGCGGCAGGCCGGTG
>VXAY01003858.1:246156-283296 GCA_013399855.1 Oxyruncus cristatus | reverse complement strand
GGGCGGTGGCCGTGTCCCCTCACGCGTCCCCTCAGCACCCTCAGGAGCGGGTGGGTGCTGGATCGGCCCCGCGGGAGGGGGAGCGCAGGAGGGCGGCGGTGCCCACCGCCCAGCCTGACCCCGGCACAGGCCGCCGCCGCCTCCCCGCTCGCTGGAAATTGGCGCGGAACCGGCGCGGCGGGAGCGCGGGCGGCGCCCGGCCCGGCCCAGCGCGGCCCCGCCATCCCAGCAGGTGTGGGGGGCATCGACCCGGGGGCAGCGGCAGCACCGGCAAAACCTGTGTCTGTGCGGGTGCCTGGAATGGGGGGTGAGGAGGAGTGGAGGGGGTCACAGCCCCGCGGACCCCCCACATCCACTTGAGTGGGAAATGTCCCTTTACAACTTCCTGCACACCCCCATCCAGCCTGAGTTACACTGGCCACTGGCACACCTGGGCACCCTGCAGCAGGACATGGAGCTGTGTGTGCTTATATACCACAGTCATGCTCTGCTCAGGCGTTCCTCACGCCAGTAGAGTACTTGTGCCCTTCTGTTTGAGCTGTGGAAACCAGGCTGCTTTTTGTGATGAGTTCATGATGCAAAGCAGGGAACTTGGTCTCACTTTTGTGATGATACACTAACTGAGCTCAACTTATTCCTTTGATCCAGGTAGAGGTCTTAAAACCCAAAGAAGATGTCAAGACGCAGGTAAGCTGTTCATGTTGTGCCAATATTATCTGTACTCATCCAACAACTGCTGCTCTCCTAATGTCTAATGTCTTTTTGCTCTTTGCAGTAGCCGTTTGCAAGCCAAGCAGCAACAGCCATTGTCCTGTCAAGAAGAGTCTCCACAAGAACTGCAAACGCTAGAATATCTCCAGACCAGAAAAAGGAGAACAGCAGAGGTGACCAGTTTGGGCAACTTGAAAAGTTTAATAATACTGAAAGTTCTCCAGTGCATTTGGATGGGACAGTCTTTGCCAAGTTACAAAGTGGGATGGGGTTAGGGTTAGAGTTTGCCTGAGCTCTAGAGGTGCATGTGCTGCTCACTGTCAGTGTATTGACATGTGTCTCTTCTCAGCAGGAGATTAAGAAAAGAGAAGATGGAAAAATTGCTAAAAAACATCAATATGAGATTAAGGTAATTCAATCCTGAATACCAATTTACACTGGGTGAGGGACTCCATCTGGTTTATGTTGGTGGGTGTGAAGTCAGGCACTCCACACCAGAAAGTATTGAATAGGGCAAGTTTGTATCTTCAGGTATTAAAAGCTATGGGAGCTTAGCACCTCTTTATTTTTTTTTTATATGCCTTTTTTACATGTGACTTTGCAGATAAAGGATCCTTCAATGTAAAAACCACTGCAGAGTAGGTTAGGTGTAAAAAAGAGAATAAATCTAGATATTTCAGAACAATTCCATATGCAGAGCAGGTAAGGCCTAGGGGCAAGTCTAAACAGGATCACTGCACTTGTTTTAACTTTAGGTGTGGTTTCACGGCCATTTAGTTAAGTCTCATAACCATGCAGGCTGTCTTTACTTTCATTTAACAGTTCTTTTGATTATTTAAATCAATTTAGGAATCTGTTTTCACTAACACAGGCTACTCTTAAAACAAGTCAGGGGCTTTACAGCCGTGTATTTTAAAGCTGATTAGTAAAATAATATAAGTGTCTCTTGTGAACAATGTTGTTTGCAGTTTTTCTGTCTGTAAAGTAAATGGGACTTAACAGCTACAGTGAAGGGAAATTCTTCTGATTGTGGGGCTGTCTTTGTAAACCTTGAGTAGGAAAAAACGCTGTGTAAGTACATCAGCTGTACTTGGAGTGAAACTGTGTCACAACTTACCTTTGCTGAAAGGGGGAAATCCTGTGTTCCTGTCTCCTTCCTGGATAGCTGGCCATGTACTGCATCCCCTGCCTTGCTCTATTTTTGGTTCTCTTTGAATGAAGCACTATGCAGGTTCAGTTAATGTTTTGCCGGGTTAGTGAGTTGATTCAACCGAGCAGATGATCTGACAAGCATCAGAGCTGACCATGGAAGGAAAGGTAGACTTGGACAGTGAGTACCACAGGAGAGAAGGAAGAGTAGGACCTCCCTTTTCTCTGGGCTGCACCTTAAGGTCAAATCTGCTGGAATATGTAACTTCACTCTTGGGATACTGAAGTCTGGCTATAAATAGGTTTAGATATACTAAGGGAATCCTGTGTAGTTTACCTTGCAAGTCAACTATATAGGAAAAGTGTCTGTGTTCAGGGGCTGTTGTTGCCATTCTTTATGAATGGGATTTCTCCCCCAACTCCCCACAAAGCAAATTAAGTTCTGTGTCACCATTTTGAAGGCTGTCAGCCATTACAGCATTGCATGTGCTCCTTGGATTTGATATCTCCTTACTTGTATTGGTTACGTAGAGCCAAACAAGCGTTAGTGAAACAAGTTAACTACAGCAATCTAGAATTCCTTCTTTGAGGTTTTCTGCATGAATACTTTTGCACTTCTTTCCTTTTGAGTCATTGCATCCCATATTTGGCATTGGCAAGCTGGGAGATATTAACAGCTGCTGCTTGCTTTGTGGGTGTCTAGCTCTGGAGCTGAGATGGGTGGCTCCTCTCTGGAGCACTTAATTGGAAGATAACAAGTTGCTGAATTTCCACTGAGAGACAGTAGAACCTCCACCCTCTCCTTTCTTTTCCCTCCGAGTGGATAAGTAGATAGTACTAGCAACCTACAGCCTTGTGTTTTAGTACCAATGAGTATCTTTGCCTTTTGTACTGTAACTGAGCAACTCAAGTAACAAATAGGTTACTTACGGGTTCATAAACTAAAGATGGCTGTCTCTGTCAAAGCTGAGTTCCCCAAATCCATCAAATCTGTTTATACATGTTTCCTCTTTACTATGAAAGGTTGTTATTGGCATTTGATTTGGCTTTCTTGGTTTCAGTGCTTGAATTGATGCTGAGATCCAAAAAGACTAACATACATTACATATATTGCTGTTACTGTAATCTACTTCATGCCTTTCTTACTCTCACAGTAAACGCAGCATTTTAAAGATACTTTGTTTGTTTTGCAGAGTTGTTGGCCGCCCACGATAACAGGAGGCATCTCGCCTTGCATAATTATTGAAACACCTCACAAAGAATCAGTGACCACTGACTTCTCAAGATTCAAAAAGTACAGGTTCAGTAACCTCTTCATAAATCCATCACCTTTGCCAGAACTCAAGTAAGTTTACCGGATGCAGCAGTTAGTGTTCTATCAAATATGCTGAACTACTGCAATAAAATCTGTTGTGTTGTGCTTGTATAATACACAGCTCTGCCTGTCTCCTCATTCCACAAAACTTCAGTGTCCAAAAAAAAAAGAAATTTTCATTTCTGTTCTTTTTTTCTTCCCCCCCCCCCCCCCAAGCCCCAATCTTATCTTACCAGACAGATAATTTTCACCTTTCAGAGCTGTCCTTTTACAGCTTAACACTGGAAACTCCAAGTGGTTAAGAGGCACGTAATGGTTAAACTTCTTTCAGTACTGTTAGAACGGAGTGACCAAAAAATATGAAGCGAAATTTTCATTAAGAACTTTGAAATGTTCAAATAAACTTGTGGCAATATCACAGGTAGCTTGCTAATGCAGTGCAGTATGCTTCGTGTGGTCACAATTCTAGAAGGCTTCCCTTCTGCAGAGGGATAGATTGTGTGACTAAATCATAGTTCTCAGTTTCAGAATTTCTTAGACATTCAGGTGTGTTACATGAACATCAGCTGCTGTTTGTATCAGCCTGGGGTTTAATCAAAGAGGTGGTAAACTTACTACATTGCATAAGAAAACTTCTGCTGAGATGAATGAAAAAAGAAGTAGAATCTGAAGCATTACTTCAGGAGAAGCTTTCTAGATACCCCTTGGATTTTTTTTTTTTTTTGTTCTGGCCAAAACTTGGTCAGAACTGGGAGACGCTGCCTGGTGATGTTCTGCCTCAAAGACATGTTCAGATACAGAATTCCATGCAAGGTGTTTAATCCTCTTGTTGATAGGCATCTGGTAAAGCTGACCTCCATCCTTTCTGATTAGCTGAATAAGAGGATAGTTTACTTTTCCTGACTTTTTCATGTTTCCCTAACTGTTGTAGGAAGATCATAATTGATTTCTCAATGCTTGCCTGCTTAAATCGGGGACTTGTGCATTAAACAAACAAGTATCTTTCCAGCTTTTAACTTAAAATGGCAGCAGAATGAAACTGCCTTGGTTTAGAATTTGTAGGCAATACCAGTGGTCAGCTCTGTCTCTCTGCTTCTGCTTGGGGAAAGGTGAATATAAAACTCCGAAAATTTCAGTAGGAAATCATAATTTCATTGGTTAACACGCTGTCCCTCTTAGTACCTGCAGCATGAGAAGTACATCTAAGAAAAAGCCCATATCAGTTAATAACAATTACAAAGAAACCATATTGATGATCTAGGCGTCATATTCCCAAGTAGACTAGAGTGCTAATAAATTACAAGTCAGCAATAAACAGGAACTCAATTTTCCTCTCAATTGCTTGCTTCTGAGTCTTGAAGTAGGCTAGGCAATAAAGGGATGGATGAGTGACTTTTAAACACCATCTGTAAATGTTTTTCTCAAACTGAGCTGAACCAGCTTCATTTATGTCTTGTGTTTCTTGGGGAGGGCATGTGTTGTCTTTTTTTTATGGGGGAGGGTTTGCTTTTATCTTGCTCTTTGAACAGCAACCCAACTAGGCAAAATAGGAAACTGCACATGCAACTTTGGGAGGCACATGTTCAGTTTTAATGTCTGTTCTATAGAACTGGACTTGCTGATGATCTTGGCAGGCTGCTGTTGTGGTGATGTAAAATGTCCCAAGTATACCTGCAGTTTTCCAATTGCCATAAGGATCTTGTAGTATGTGGAGTTTTTCTTTTTGTTTCTGAATATCTATAAACAATAAATAGTGGGTTTATTCTCCTTTTGTGAGTTGTATTTCTATTTAATAATGCTTTGTGTAACTTTATTCCATAGCTGGGGAAACTCCAAAGATATCTGGCTGAACATCCTGATGAAGGAGAACAGATACGCTCACTGCAAACACTTCACATCACTACATTCCAGTTTGCAGCCTAACATGAGATCAATACTGTTGGACTGGCTTTTAGAGGTGTGTTCTTTTAGTTACTTTGCCATGTGTTGTACCTGTGAAGTAGGCAGGTAGAAGCACAGCTTTTACATAAACATCTGATAGCAACACGTTCTGTTATGAAAAAATGGCCAAAACTATTTTGCAACAAAACCAGTGACTGCTTCTGATCCCCTTGGTGAACTATATCCAGGCCTTCCTGGCAGGAGATGCTGAATATTCCACGCAGGACAGTGAGCGATAGTATTTAACTTTTGCTCTTGCCATACTACTTCTTGCAAGGGAGAGAAATCTAATTTTGAGACTTGTAGTGAATTTGCTATAGACAGACCAGGTATGGACCTCTAACTTTACATGTTAGACTGTATCTAAGCCATGAAACATTAGACTGTATCTAAGTCTCCTGTATTGAGGACTTGAGTTAACTCCCTGTCCCTGTCAAGAGCTTTTGAGTGTCAGCCCCTGATGCTATTTACTGACTTCATAGGGAATTTTTAATTCTATTGTATGAAGAGAGCAGAAGAAAGTAGTGCATCAGTTGCTGACATCTCAAGGTTCTTGCTATAGACAGATATAGATGTAAAAGGCCTACAAATAAATCACACCCATATTCTGGTCTTATTGGTTTACTTTAGACTATTCTAGTTGTCCAGTAAAAGCTCTCAACCTTGGGAGCCTATGTGAAGGAGTATCAGTGTTATGTTTTGGAGGTGTTTCCAAGAACTTTATGTTGAGCAGATTCAATCACCATTGCCAAAAGCAGTCTTTGCCTCATGCAATCCTTGCCCATCAGTGAAGGGTCCTTGCAGGATTATCACTTCCATATCAAGTATTCCAAGGAAGCTGGTGTTACAGTGGTACTCTCGGTGTCTTGGTGGAGCAGCCAGTGCTAAGGGCAGGGAATTTTAAGAAAAAGGAAAGATTTATTTTTTAAAATAATATGGATTGACTATAAAAACTATTTCAGTTGTGTGCTTATAATCCTATAAAGTGTAATTTACATACCACCATTAAATTGTTTTGTTGCACTTTTTCTGAAGTGTTGAACTCCTAGGAAATCACTCAGTTTCCAAACAAGAATGTCAACAAGGGCCTTGCTGTTGTCAAGCTCAGTGGTTCTACATGCCACAGTGGATTTAAATCCCGGCAACTCCCAACACTGTCTTCAGTAATATTGTAACTGAGATACTGTTTAACCTAACCAAGCGTTAGGTGTGGGCAATACACTTTTACAATAATGATGCCATTTATTTATGAGTGGGCCTGATCTGTACAGTTGTGGTTTTGAATCTTCTTTGGAGCAGTAGCTAATAATATCAGAGCAGCACATCAATTGGCAAATATTATATCAGGTCTAGAAGAATGGGCTGTGCTATTTCTGCCAACCAGTTCAATTTTTGGTGGTCAGCAAGGGTTTTAATTTGCAAATGAGCATCCAACCTTATCTAGTTGGGGAATAGCTAGTAGCATCCAAATAAAATAATGAAGCACTTGGGATCTATTTCTTGGATATTCTTCTCTGTTCCTGTTCTTTACTGCATGTAGATTTTAAGTAATTTATAGATACCTAACTGTTTTGTAGCTGTGGAAGGGATATAGTGTTGCAGATAAGCTGCAGTTGTGGTAGTCCCACCCAAATTCAATTAGAGATTATATGAAAAAGTAGAGCTCCCCCTTAGATCCCCAGGCCTGGGCAGTCTCCTCTCCTCTTTTGTTGAACTGGCATTTGAAACACTTTGATACAATGCGAGTATTAAAAGTTCTCCCTGCCGGGGAAACGCGCACTGGGATGGAGCAGATGGCCGCTCTTGCAGTTTTGTTCCTGCTTAGTGAGGCTGTCAGTGAGCCTGAGGGGCTGCAGGCAGCACTGCTGGCCTGCCAGCAGAGGCCCCTCCAGCGGCAGCTTCCAGACTCATTTGCTGTAGAGCCAAAGACTTCAGTTTTTTTTTAGTGGTTCTACCCTGAGACAGACCTACTATCTAGGGTAGGAATACAGTGAGGATTTGCTCGCTGACTTCAGCTTGAGGTTTGAGCCCTTAGTATTCTTAATCTAGCTAATTAGTGTATGTGTGTTGCTGTTTTGTTGGGGTTTTTTCCCTCAACAAGGCTTTGAGTGAAAAACTGTATGCATTTTTAGGAAAAAATTATTGCTTTTTAAATTGGAATTTTTTTTTTTTGAAAGTATGTTAGTATATCATAGGCAATTCATGTTTAGATGGGAGCAATAGGAAATACCTTTTCTAATCCCATACGAGCCATTGCATTCTACCACACTTAGGTATGTGATGGTTTGTGTGTGCAAAAGATGAAATAGTGCACATTGCATTTTGCTGTTGAAGCTTGAATACTCCAATGTGTGTACACAGAGTTTTATAACAGAATTGGATTTTTCTCTCTGTTGTAGGTGTGTGAGGTGTATACACTCCACCGGGAAACCTTCTATCTAGCTCAAGACTTTTTTGATAGATTCATGTTGACACAAAAGAACATTAACAAGAGCATGCTTCAGCTCATAGGAATTACCTCATTATTCATTGCCTCCAAACTTGAGGTAAGAATCTCTCTTACAGGGAGGATATTGGATTTGGAGTAACTAAAATGACAGTGATAACATTTATTTCTTCTGTCTGAATCTTTTGAATTTCATGGTGTACCTACAATACTGAGAGTCAGAAGGGGAATTTTTTTTGTCTTCACCTGTGCATATGTCAGTCTCTTGGAGTGTAGTCTTTGTCCTCCCTTTCCTCAGCAGCAGGGAAGGAGACCACATAAACTTGAAAGGCATGCAAACGTGCTAGAAGTAGCTTTGTTTTGTTTTGTCTTTTTTTTCAAATATACAGCACACAGTATATTTTTCAAATATACTATCATGCCTAGCTATGCTTGGTCCCAGCTGGCATGTCTGGGTTGGCAAATTGCCTTGTTAACCATCTCTACAGTATGGATTTTGCCAGTTAGAGTGGCTGGTTGTGACATTTTCTCCCATCTTTTTCTAGCTTTTTAAATTATTATTTTTTTTAATCTGTGCCACTGCCTCAGCACTGACATTGCAGGTAACCTGTACCAGGCAGCCATTTCTAGCACAGCAGTGTCCTGCACCAGAATTAGGATGGTGCATGTTTTCACATCAGTTGGAATGGCTGAGTAGAAAGAGAATAAATGAAAGGGAATTCTGATTGCTTAGTCAGCATTAATTTCCCCAAAAGCTAAAAGAGTTACTGTGAGTCCATTGTGTTTTACAACATAACATACAACCTACTTGGTTTTTAATACCTCCTCATCCTGTGAGTTTCAGGTCACCTCATATATGAGAAAAACACTGTAGCTTAAGAAATAGGGAAAGAAAAGTATTTGCCAGTATCTTCTCAGTTTTTCTTAGAACTGTAAGACACTCTAATCTTCATTTTCCCTCTGCTCCCTCCCTTTAAAGGAAATCTACGCTCCTAAAATACAGGAATTTGCTTATGTCACTGATGGTGCTTGCAGTGAAGATGATATTGTAAGAATGGAACTTATTATGTTAAAGGTAATAACTTTGCTGTGTTTTTTAGTGCTGGTTGGAAGACTGTCCAGCTGATCTTTGTGTTTTAATGTCACTTATTTGCTTAGAAAAGGAACACGTTTAGTACGTCCCCGTTTCTGCTGAGTGTGCAGTGGACTTCTGAAGCCACTGGCTGTGGCACAATCCATGACTGTGGGAAGTCAAGCCGGTTTCTCATGCTTGTATGAACACAGAGGCTCTTACTGGGGCAGGCTAGAAGGCTGTCACTGTAAGGCACTGCTCTTTCCAAGGTCCCTTGCTGTCCAGGAACAGGGGTCTTCTAGAGAGCCAGGCCAAGACCTGACACTACTCAGTGCCCCTCATTTTGGCAAGGATCCATCTTTACCAGCACAGAACTCTTTGTAAATCTCTTCTTCCTTAACAGATATGAGCTGCAGGTTCAGCAGCTAGCCTGAAGGCTTGAGGAAATACTCTTTACCTTCTCAACTTCTGAATGGGGAAGATACACAAGATCTAAATGCAAGGGCATAGGGATACATGTTTGTGCTGATTGTAGCAAACACTGTTCAAAAAGCAATGAGAATGCAATCTAAAATGACTATTTGTACTTGAAATTGTACATAATCGTTAGTGTCTTTTAACAATCTGTGCAATAATTTCAGAAGGAGAGAGATATGTGAAGAAGTCAGTGCACAAAACTATCCTCAAGTGGTTTAAGGCATTTAACTGTTTGGTAAATATTTGCAGGCTTTAAAATGGGAACTCTGTCCAGTGACAATTGTTTCCTGGCTGAACCTCTATCTTCAAGTGGATGCTCTGAAGGATGTTCCTAAAGTGCTGCTACCTCAGTATTCTCAGGAAAAATTCATCCAGATAGCTCAGGTAGGTAGTAAACTGTTGGAAAATGCTTCTTGGAGTGGTGACAAGAAAAACTGAACATTACACCCCAAAAGCCACGAAAGGAAGTGTTCCCTTGTTTACCCTCATCTGTTACTTTTTTAAGGAACGTGCAAGTTTGTCTCTACCACTGAAGTTCATTCATCAATACTCAGTTTTGAGGACCAGTACCCCTGGTTCTTGTCTCCCTGCTCTCACGTATTTTAAAACTTTTCTATACGCTGGAAAAATAAAAATCCATCTTATTTTTTTAATTACTATACACTGCAGCATTCTGTAACAGCAGCAACAGCTCTGAGAGGAAGGTGGATAACTTTGGACCCTATAGAAAGTTGGCTGTTTTTAACTATGTTGCCCCTAACAGTGTTTCTGTGTAATTGCTGAGAGGGCAGCCTGGGGAGCATTTTGTGTAGAGTTGTGAAAGTGCTGTGGTTCAGTTTGTATGGGCGTGTATTGTGCCCAACCTCAGAGAGGCTTACTGAGGCTGGGTAGCTCAGTGATGTAAATACTACTCTAGGTAGTATTTAAATACTCTAGGTAGTTAAATTTAGGAAACTATTTTCCTGGAGCTCAGCCCTGTTCCAGGGCAGAAATTGTAGGACTCTGTAAGTGTAGCCATCTCTGAGACAGGATTATGCTAAAGTATCAGCTGTTAAAATTTGTTCCTCTGCATTTCCTCAGCTTTTAGATCTGTGTATTCTGGATGTGAATTCTTTGGATTTCCAGTACAGAACACTAGCTGCTGCAGCGCTCTGCCACTATACCTCAATTGAAATAGTTAAGAAAGCTTCAGGTAAGACACAGCTATAAAGCTTGGCCTTGTTGAGCTGGGAATTCTGGAAGCTATCTCAGGTCCAAGGCGGCTGGAGTGTATTGGTTTACCAGGCTGCCAAAGAACAAAAGCTACAGGGACAGTTTGTTCTGTGGGTTTCTTTTCCCCCTGATTTCACTTCCTACCCTTTCAGATGTAACAAAGACTCAAAAAAGAAGGAAACACCTTCAGAAGTGCAGTCTTGGCTAAGGAAATGAAGCAGATTTACTATTCTTGCTTTTGGGATAATACTTGCTCTATTATTTCCTGTTTGGGCAATCATTAGCGATATATTTGGCTACTGTTTCTCCTAAAATGTAGTTCCCAAGCAGTCATGTCTCTCAGCAGTACCCAGTGTGTATTTTTATAGCATGAGCCAAAACCTTTTGTTGAAGCTGGAAGTTGCTTCAGCCTTCCCTGAAAAGCAGTAAGAACCCTTGTGACCTGTACTCACCATCCTTAGCCACACCCTTTCATAAGGAAATGCTGCCAGTTTCTGTGAGGATGCTTCTGAGTTTCTATCTGCACTATTATTTATCGTGTTTTTAAACTTATGGCCATTCTGGAACACTGCAACTCCTTCATAATGTTTAAATATATTCCTGTGTTCTACTCCCTAGGCTTAGATTGGGACAACATTTCAGAGTGTGTAGAATGGATGGTTCCTTTTGTGAACGTGGCAAAAAAGTTCCCTGTGAAGCTTAAGAACTTCAAGAAGGTTGCAGCAGAAGATCGACATAATATCCAGACACACACGAATTACTTGGACATGCTGGTAGGTGGTCTGTGGATGTGCAGTTCAGACAGCTGAGGGTGCATTACACATCCCTTCTCCCTGCTCATGCCTGGCCTGGCTCCCCTCAGCCAGTGTGGTCAGAGGTGCCCAACCACCTGTGATGCTATAAACAACATGTGTTTTACTGTAACATTCCCCGGCCATAAGCAAACATTTCGATTAGCAGTACCAGATAACAATCTTTGCTTTGTTGTGTAATGTCACCTTGGCTTTACTCAGTATCCTAAGTCTGGACTACTTGAATTGTATGAGTGCTGTGAGGTAAGGCTGCTGCTGACCAGTGACACCAAAGAGCAGACGTTGTGATGGGTATTAACTGGTGTCTTCTTCCCCCCGTTCACAGGAAGAAGTGAACAGTGGAGTAGTGTCCACTGCCCCAGGTCAGTTATCGCCCGTGTCAACAGGTGGAATAATAACCCCTCCCAAAAGCACAGAGAAGAAATGAAATACAGTCAAACATCTTTAACAGATTCAGAAACAGGACTTTGGTGCTTCAGAACAAGACCACACTAAAGGTGACTCATGTTCTTTACTGCTATTCAAGACTTTGGCAGTGAAAGATGGATCAGATGGAAACTGAGACCAGCATCATCCTTGAGACAAAGAGTTCAACTGAGCATTCTACCCTGCTGTCACAGGAGCCTGGACTACCTTGGTCCATTCTGACATGACTTAGTTACTTCTCACTATTCCTAACTTATTAATTTCAAGAACTTTTTTAATACGGCCCCTAGTGGCAAAGTTTGTCCACTCAGCTTCCATGTCATGCTTGCTTTAATTTGGGCTAGATGTGCAGGAGAACTTATTGACAACTTGTACCAATTACCTCTTCATGACTTGTTCTTTTTCTTCTTTTGGTAAGGTCACAGCTCACTGCCTGTCAGTCCCCCAGCTCAGGTGCAGTATTACAGAGGCCTGTGGGTAAGCAGTTTATATCTGAAACCACTCTGCCTGTGCAGTGCAGTGTAGCCAGTCTTTTATCAAATTCCAGCTCCACAGGAGGCTGATAAATTTATGGCAGCCATTTAAGCCTGCTATAAACTTAGGGTTTAATGTTATCACTGACCTCAGGTAAGAGTATCAGCAAAGGACCTGCTGTTGAAGTAACCATAACTGGAAGTACAGTCCAGGAAGGAAGGAGTTCTGCCCTATATGACCCAGCCACCAACTTGCAAAAAAAGAGAATGTACTGGGAACTGGAGAAGGTATGGAATAAAGTGAGCTGCAAGTACTCTACAACCACTCCCATCATAGGAACAGTATTTTTAACTGTGGAGCCTGAAGTTATCAGTGTTTTATAAACAGCATTAACTACTGTGTTTTCCTTGGAATATTCACTACCTCTGAGTCACTTCTGTGATGAAGGGCAGTACTGGGAAAGATGGGTATCAGTCCTCCTCCCTCTTTCATGATGCTCCTACCTGTGCCTCACGTCCAGGGACAAGTGTTACATGACACTGAGCAGCCCCTGAAGCTGCCCTAGAGCATCAGGTGCCACCCACATCCTCATTACACTCACACCAACTTGACAAACTTGAATTTATGTCTTCTTCAAACAAGCCATTGTGGAACTAGCTGAAGTTGCTTCCAGCCTTCTGTACAGTTTGTAAAAATAAGGGGTTTATTATAAGATTTCATCTATTTCTAAGAAGAAAGATACTAGACTGTAAATGTTGTATAAAAATTTAAATGTGTTTTTAAAAATAATAAAGTCTTGAAAGATTTTTTCACTTTTACATGTTTTATAATAGTCTTCCACCATTAGCCTAGAAGTAAAGTTTTGCCATTGCTTGAAGAAACTTCTTTTTCCTTCTCTGTGCAGCAAGCTGTAGGACTTCCTCAGGATTACTGGCATTCAGCTCTGTCTGGCCAATGGCTTTTATCTTGAAACAAAAGAGGAGACACTATTAGTAAAAGACCTTCCAGTGTAAGCTGTTTCATTTCAAGGCATTTTCAGCACTAGTTCCATGGGTGATTTTATTTCTGCAACATGCTCTGCCACCCCATCCTTAGAACTTTGGAGCCACAGCTTCACATGAGCACACAGACTCTAACAGAATCGTGTGACAAAATTAAAACTGGAAGTGGCAGTTCTTTTTAAATGGGGTTTCAGGGAGGGAAAGATGCTCTAAAGAAATCCCCGCACCCTGAGCACCCCGATTTAACTTACTGCTATCTGCCGCTTGTCTGTCTCGCCTCTTTTGTGGTGCAGATCTGAGGGCCAGTCAAGGGAAGTCACTTAGAGAGCAAACAGACTTATTCCAGCTGCAAACATCCAGTATGAGTGGCATTCCAGCAAAAGGATACATGTCAAATACTCCAAGATGGTGACATCCCAGATGTATTCATAGTAAGAATCCATGGCATCGTGACTGAAGGACAAGGCAGGTTAGGTTAACTGACACAGTCACGTTCTGGGTTTATGTATCTATAAACATTGTTGTAACATTTACCTGTTCTGTTCCTGCAGTGCCTTAAATGCAGTTTTATAGTCAACTTCTCTGAGGAACTGGCATAAAATAGCTACCTGTAAGGAAAGACTTGCAGTGATTCTGACAGCCTGAATTCCCCCCACACTGAAACCTTCCACAATGCTTTGCTAATCCCAGTGCTTTTCTGGACCTAATCTAGTCTTTGCTTCCACAGCAAGCAAATTCTGTGCACGTGAATAGGGCTTATCCTGACACAACAAACAGCAGCAATAACTAAGAGAAATTTAGTCAGATCTGAAGGGACTGACTTGGCTTCCAGGTTTCTAAATGCATTTAATAGCTTTTAAATCAGAGCCTAATATAAGCTTTGTTACTTCTTGGAGAATGAACAATCCCACTGAACAGCAACAGCCACCTGTGGTTATCATGAAAAACACGGCCAGGTTCCCAGCACCACCCCAGAGATACTACACTGTTTCTCTAAAAAAACAATCAGTATTATAAAAGTAGGCCAAAACATTCACAGACTGCTTCTACTTTTTAGAACATTTCCAAATATATGTTTATTTACTCATTACCCTAGAAGCAAAGGTAACAACAAAATCTACTTTACTGCAGATTGCATTTCCAAGGAAAGCTGGATTTAGTCTTCCTTTTAAAAAAAGTTCTTCCCCCTCCTTTTTATCCTCAAAATAGTAACAAAGAAATATTTATTTAATGCCATGTTTCACCTCTCACCTGGGTGTGACAGTTTAGTAAAGAGCAGCACTTGATCATTCTTTTTATCACCTACAGAAAGGTTAAAACCACAAAACATAAGTTCTGAAATGCTCTTTTTGGAACACAAACAGCAATTTTTATGATTTTTTTTTTTTTAATGCACTGGCCCTATAAATGGGAACATGAAAAGAATAGCAATCAGATAGGACACCTTCCAGGGTCTAGACAGTTCCTTCCTCCTGCCTACGAAAACACTGTCTACAAGGAATGCAATGGTTTCCTAATGAGCAAGCAAATGCCTAGAAAAAAGTTAAGGTGACTGCATGATGTCACTGGAACGTGCTGTGTCTGGGATTGAGGATTCCCCCAAAAGACACAGAGATGACGGGGCTCTCACTCACAGCCCACTTGCAAGTGACAAGCCACTTGTTACACCCACTTGCACAGTGCACAGGTACCTGCTGTGCTGTACCTCCAGCATGCCCTGACAAGGGTAAACTACAATCCCACCCCTTTCTAGACAACCCTGCACAGCACTGACACAGCTCTGCCCAGTCAGTCTGGGAAAAAATATCAGTGCGTACGAAAAGGAGCCAGTGTTGTCTGGATCTCACTACTAACAGGATCCATGCTTCTTACCCTCATTCCATGTTAACTGGAGCAGACAGTATTTCAGAAGCATTTAGACAGGACACTTAAAGTTTGCCTGCACCAGGGGTGGAAACAAGCAGGCTCTATCCATGCAATACCAGCACCAGAATCACAGATATAAAACCCCAGAGGCTACAGGAATGTGTGTGTGCTGAACAGTTTCGTCTCTACGCAGAATGAGGATGCTGACTGAATCCAAACAGATTTTTGTAAATCTAAATCTCACGTTAACTCACCTGGTCTGTGTACACATCTGGTGGCACCATCTTATTAAAGAAGTCTGAGCATACAGCTCCTGCCTGTAGGTAATAGTGAAGGGCTGCTGAATACTGATTTGTTGCTGCCATGGAAAAAAGAAAAATAAGGTCTTAAAAGTAAATACAGCAGTTATGTAGTACTCAGATCAACTGTTTATAGAATTAATCAGACATGTGTATTTTACAGCTGAATTCTACTGGGAAAGTGACTTGTGTACCACTGTTTAAAACACATGGACACACAGGAGGGTTAAAATGGATGGATGTGAAACTACGTAATCAGAAAAACTAGTATCACAGGCAAAGTTCTGCCTTTTGAGAATTACTTTTAATTTATTTCAAGTAGTTGATCTTGAATCCATCAGCACTAAGAGTGGAAAAGAAATTTGCCTTCAGTGAACTTGGCACATACAGTGGTAGTAAAGGAGTTTAGTTGGTGCAGTGAGAGGCACAGCTGATGCCACCACAGGCCTCTAATGGTTCAGCACTAGTTCTACTCCCAGCTCTTCCTGAACTGAGGATAAGACCTCCAGGGGCTCTGTCACAGGAGCAGCTTGTCCACATTGCTGCTGAAATACAGACCTGGCACACACCAGGAGTGCTCCAACCACTGTTCTTTCAGGTACCAGGTTTGAGGCTCCCTACATATTGTCTCCTTCCGGGATGCTGCTGCACTTTGTACAAGCAGTAAACTGCCAGTTTATAACCCTGAATCATTCTCCCATATATAAGGTGACAGCACTGAACACTGGATTAGACCCCTCCCCTCACCCCAAGAATTATAAAGCATCTTCTAGACAAATGGGTCTCCTTTGGGAGCAACAGACTCGCATTTCTGCACTACATCTTACTGTACACCACAGACATCCTTCCAGGCCAAAGAAAGATTTGGAAACTTGCACCTTCACTCTGTGATAGCCCAAAGCACTGGCAAGTAGATGCCAGAGGCAAAGAAAATACCATTTTATGGCCAGAAAAGAACAATCTGGCTTGAAAGCTGAATTTCACTAAAGTGGTTTCAGCAGATAATTTCAGTGGAAGAAATGTTGCTTTGAGTTTGGCTATGGCCATGTCCTTCTCTAGCAAATCCAGCAGGCAGTACCTGTCTGGTTGTCTTCAGGAAGTTCATTCTTCTGCACCTACCTTCTCTGCTCTGTTTACTCACACTATAAAGCAAGCCCCAGGAACTGACTCTAGACTGGGGAATAATTTAACAGAGCGTAGAATCACAGAGACTGGGCCAGTTTTCCCCAGGCAAATGCTGCCCTGGTGTGGTGTGGGAACGTTGTCATGGTGCCCAAAACCTGAAACTGTTTGTATTATCCTAGATCTGCTGGCTGCTCCCAGCTGAAGAGCGAGAATAAATACTGGGGAAGTGGCAGGCGAGGACAGAGTAAGAGAAAAGCACTTCCCACCACAACCAATACCAGATCAGGAGTTCATACTTCCTCTTTTACAAAGCCTAGAGACTTCTCTATATAAAATAGAGATCCTCTCCACTCTGCTCATCTTCTGCTCCCGCAAAGCTGATCTCCAAATTTAAAAGCAACCACTATTCACAACTTTCCATTCACTTATAAAATACTCAATTCTCAGGGGTTTGCACAATTATATCACTCAAGAACCAACTACACTAGAAAAATAAATTTAAAGTGAACTGTTAAAGTTCCTCTTACCCTAAAAGTAAGTCTGCATGATCCATTGGAAGCTCAGTCTCTCTGTCGGCTTAGACAACTTCCCAAACACACCTACACTATCACCTCTGAAGATTTTAACCTCATGTGTCACTTAAAACTTTTTTTTTGTAAGAGAAAATACAAGGAGGATTATGTCAAGCAAAACCCAGAGCAGCAAGGTACCCCTACACACATGCTAAAAACAGACATTGGTTTCACTTACCAAAATAAATATCTGCCTGAATAATTAACCAGAAGTGGTTGTTTGCATTGATAGTCAACGCATAGCTGACCAGCTCTTTTACTGTAACAGCTACAGCTTCGAAGTCCACTGATTGAAGACTAAAGGAAAAAAGAAAGAAAAATAATTCCTAAATGATTGCTTCCATTTTTTTTTAACCACTAATCTGATTTCCCATCTAGTTTAAGTCCAAAACACCTAGCATTAAGTGCTAAGCAAAAATAACTCCAGAAAAGATTTAGTGTTGACTAAAGCTACTGTTGATTTGTTCCAATACAGTAAATCCGATAGAACAAATAAATCCTTCACAGACTTGGACAACAGTCAGAACTTCATACTGAAAAGATTCTGTGCAGATATGTTCAGTCTCAAGAAGTTTGGAGACAACATCTGAAACCACTAATAAATTCATCCCAGCACCTGCATGAATGGCCAGAGACAGCAATCTCTGGAGAACTATGGAAATAGCTTAGCAAGGAAGGCTGGGAATGGTTTGGCACACTAGGCAACCTTTCCCAAAGTTTATGTGGAATCTCCATTTTTAAAAATATGGGGTTTTTTCACCTTCCTACTAAATTTTGGTAACAATGAAAACAACTTTCTTCTTCTTGATCTTATAGTATCCACTGAAGTCTACATCAGTAACGAGACTGTGCAGTCAGACCAGCTACAGACAAACTAACCCCACTCTTCATCACACACTTTCACTAGAGTCGTTTTTTCCAGTGTATACATGAAATCTAAAACAGAATACGAGGTTCCAACCCCACAGAGCCTCTAAACTTCATTGGAGAAACACAGTTCAATCCAGACAGAACAAATCAATACATACTATTTGCCACTTCGTATTTCGGCTATTATTGAAACACACCTCAAAAAATATGAGTAATTTCATAATAAAGTATTATATAGTTCACACAGTTACATATAGCTTAATAAAGCAAACAGCAAAAAAACCCTCAGTTTCTTCTTCTCTTTCTTCTTCCCCATATCTCCATTACGAACATCAAATTAGGAGCAAAACCATCCATGTAAGAAGACCAACATTCCCATGGGCAGAATGGGGGCAGCGATGCCCTTACACGGCAGAAATCACACAACACACAGTAACTGGAACCAAACCCATTACATAAATGCATATTTTGAAAACTGTATTTTTAATCATCTTACTTGGGGATGGATGAAGGCCAGATGGAAATGTGCTCTGCTGCAATATCATTCACAATGTCTTCCTAAGAAAAGACAGATGATAAGAGAAATTACAACAAGAAACATTTCAAGAAAACCAAGGAAGATTTTTGTGATATATACTAACCCGAACATTATGAAGTTTGACAAACAAGGACAGTATTGTGGTTAAAACCAGTGGTTCCTGTAAGAGGAAAAAAAAAAGAGTATTTCCATGAACCAATCAAACTCTACTTTCTTCCCTAAGCTTTAAAACTATATAAAAGGTTCGGACATGATTACAATTCCCTAGTGAAATAGGGAAATATTTTGTTAGAACACAAGAATACTGTAAGAAAGTTTCTGTAGTAAGCTTTTAATTACTTCAGATTTTCCCAAATAACTCCTTGGGTATAAACTCTACTTTGGTTTTACATATCTTTATGTTGTTTCTGTGGCTACTGCCTAAACCTTAAACTCAAGCTGGCCATACTACAACTTTCTGTGCATTTACAAGCCCACAAGCTATAAACAATTTCCCTTCTTCTTACTTCTGCTGCTTAGCATAACGCATGTAGCAGCTTCCTTCTCCCTCCAAAAGGAAGGTTTTGCTTCATGACAGCTGCAATGAAATATATTCCCAACGTTTACAGGCCTCCACTGTCAGAATTCACGATAATTTTTTTTACCAGCTATTCCACACTGCTGTATGCCAGGTATAGCAAATTCAGAGGTTTTTCAGCTATACAAAACACCCATATATCTGTTAGATTTTCCAGGAGTTTAACACGAAAAGTCCAGAAAAATATTATACCAAAAGGAAGTTCTGGTTTCGAACACGTCCTCAACACCACTGTGACTTACCCGAAGCTTTTTGATGAAGGACAACAATTCACTCCTAAATTAGGGACACAAATACCCATGTAAGTAATCATTCACAACCAAGAACATATGCAAACTTAAACCACTAGAAACAGAGCCAGTAGAGAGATCTGCCAAAATACCTCTTCACCTCTAAGCTTACAAACACAGGGTATATAAGTGAAAACACTCAACAACTTTTAATACAGTTAGCAAGTTTTACTTCTCCATTTAAAGCATTTAAATAAGGGGTATGACATTCCATCAAGCTGTAAACAGCTTGAAAGAAAATTGCTTTGCAGTAAGTCAACCATTGACTCTAAAATGGAAAGCAATTGAACTGGACCGTAATTCCCTGAGCTAGGATTGCAATAATGACCTACAGATTTGCAAAAGAGAGTACACGGTGATCATTTATAATGTACATCGATTTCCTTGTCACACACATCAGACATCGTCACCGTGTGACAGTCCAGACAAGCACAGCCTGTTTAGAAAGGTTTCACTGCTTCTCTTCCACAACAAAAACAGCTAATAAAGGGTAGTCACTGCCCTTTACTGTTTGAACCAGAGGGGTCACAAGAGGTTCAGTAACCTGAGTACACCTGCACCGCTTCCCTTTCCCTGTCAGAGTATACAAATGAAGCACACACGTACCCTCCTACACCCATTCCACAGCGGCGTAAAGAAAAGCAGCTGGCCTTGAGGCACACTAACCAGACCAGCTCAAGGACGGCAAAGAAACAGTCAAAAGTCTGGCACGGACAGCTTTCCCAAGTGTTTAACATGGAAAGTTGTTCAATATAATCATACATTCCAAAATTTACTGTATTAGACAACTTATAATCAGGCTGGGACTTCAGAAGAGGCTGCAAACACTGAGAGGACAAATCAGAGAGTCCTGAATCACTCAGTCAGTTCAGGTTGGCAGTGCTCAGGTGACTGACAATGAAATTACTCCGATCAAGAATATTTTCTTCCTTCCTCTTCCCAGGAGCTTAGCTGAACCATAACTTCATTTTAAAATCGAGTAACATTTAGCTTTAGACTCAGAAACAAAGGTAAGTATAGCTGTGAGCTACATGTTTACATGTACAGTTATAGAAAGTTCTAGAAGTATTTAACTGATACAGAACAATCCTATTTGATGCAAAGCAGACACCTCCAGCCCATCAGCTAAACTGCCCTACAGATGTCAATGACTTTACTGGAAGATCTACACTGGTTATAATGGGAGCATAAGTATATATACATTGGAGTCTGCATGGTGGCCTGAATCCCACACACTCCCTTTCTGCCTCTGAAAAGGAAAGCCAACACATCACCACTAATACCCAACTCCCACAGTGGACAGGATGTTGACACAGGGATCTTCAGCTGCTCCCACCACTCTTGATAGTGAAATCCAGACAATTTTTGAAGAGAACATGGAGTCAAACACAGAATTCAAACCATCTTTAAAAACCATTTTAGAAAAATATACCTGTACATAATGCCCAGTGTAGACTCCCTGTGTTTTATCAAACTCACTCTGCCATCATTCCCCCGTTTGTGCTGGTTGGATACACTGCAGATTTGCACAACAACTTCCCAGAGGTCTTTAGCTGTGCGTCTACTTTCTTTGGGACCTGGAAGCTCTTTGCATGTAGCAGCCAGCAACTGGCCCAGCTATGCAATGCAAGGAAAAAAATACAGTGACTACAGTTTCTCTGCATATTGACTGTAGCAAAGGAATTAGTGGTGTTTAAAACAGCTAAGCAACTGACTTTAAGTTACAAACTACAAAGCAACAGAGAAAACTGATGAAGAAGCTGGAAGATAGGAATTAACCAGACCATTTTTCCCTTCACTGGTTTCCCTAGTTCGTGTTTCATTACTACGGGCTCCAGAAAACAAACTTAAATATATTGCATAAACCCCAAAAAATACATTTTACAGAGACTGGCTCTCTAGAACTCACTTCACTTCCTTATAATAGTTAACATGAACTGCACCTGGCACAATGTTATCCAAAAACATTGTCAACCACTAAACACACCTGCTGCTTAGCCCTTTCTTCTACCTCAGACTTAATTCATTGCAGCCACAAAGCCCCACACTCCTGAGCAGAACGGTACATCCTTTGAGAAGTACAAAAGACTTCAACAGGAAAAAAGTCAATTACAGTCTGAGCAAGCTTTGAGACAGCACTCATTACCTTCACATAAGGATTAGTCTGAACCAGAGGTAATGGAACTTGCATGGTCAAATACTCATTCTCACACCAGTTTAACAGGAAGGCAACACATTCTTCAGCTATAACTTGTCGAAGAGGAATATCTAAAAGAAAATGGATTCTTTGCTTAACTTTTTTTTTCTGAGAAAACAGTGTTGTATGAAAACAAGCAAACTCTATTCCCTTTAATCAGCCATTTCTGTTCCACTGCTCTCACAAGAAAACACAATGCTTAGCCCTAAAAGAGACCTCACCTCTGGAAATTAGAAGCAACAAGAGTTTCCTCTAACCACAACAGTATTACATTACTCCCCGGGGTGAAACCCTGAGGAAAGCTTAAACAACTAGCAAAACTCCTCAGGTAAAAGTGCAGATATGTTTATCCTGTTCAAGTCCTTTAAGTGGCACTAAACAGAAACTGGCAATGTTTAGCAATATGTAGGCATCATGAGGCTGCTCTCATTTCCAGCTTCTAAAAAATTAATCAAACTTTTAAAGCCTTACTAAAACCACTGTCAGAGACACTGCTGTTTTTCTATGTATGGAATGGATGTTTTACCACCTAAACGGTAAGTCTGCAATACAAAGTTGTTTTGTTTTGTTGTGTGTTTTTTCCTCTTCTCTCAAGGTTTGTTCTTCCCTGCATCCCACGAAAGACAGCAACGTACATACCAGGCACTCTCATTTCCAAATATCCTCGGACTCTGCTTATAAGATCGGAAGGAGGACGTTCTCCAGAAGCACCAGCTCCAGCTTCATGGGTGTAAATGTCCAAAAGTAGCATTTCATTCAGCATGACTTGACGGAGCTTTGGAGAAAACTCTGTCACAAGCTCCAAGCAAGCAGCAAAAAGCTGTTTTGCGTGCACAAAATCCTGCAATAAAAGTTATATGCATTAACAATATCTAATGGATTCATAAGGGAATATACTAAGAGATAAAGCGCTGTTCAGCTCTATCCTTGCTGAACCAGCCTTGGCATCCATTAGCATCAGCAATGCTCAAGTATCTCACAATGACTTTATGAATCCTTTGGACTTGCTATTAAGCTTAACAGTTCCAGATTTTTCAAACAAAAAGAGAAGTCTAAGCAAAAGAATTTTGGTCTAGCTGCAGTTTAGCAAACTTGTTGATTACAAGGAAAATAAAAGAGCATTCTAATAAATTCCTTATGTAAAACACTTAGCCAAAAGAACAGCACTTCATATCAGTAAGTCAAATCACCACATCATAATCAAAACTTCATATGAATGAAATTATCTCCAGGTTCAATTCACTGGAAAGACATTATCTTTGCTGATGGAACTTTGAGAGACAGAAATACAACACACAGAGCTTGTTATACCACCTCCCTCACCTCTTAATTTATTAGGGTTTTTTTCCTCAAAAAGGGCTTTCCATATTTTCATTTTGTTAAGATTCAATTGTCCAAACTAGCCAGTAACCTCAGATCGTTTGCTCACCTTAATTGCACAGCAGTGCAGTCCCTTTGCCATCAGGATGTAGACCAAATCCCTAGTCAGACTGTCTTTGATTCCTAAAATAACATTGCCGTAAACATTTGGTACTTCCCACTGGGAGAGAAACGCATAGGACATTTGCACAGAAACAAGTTTTAGAATTCACATCACTACTTAAAACATTATAAGCAAGCCCCAAATATTGAAAATCACTGCCATCTAAATGCCAACTATTTTGTCTTTACATCTAATCAAAACTAATGTATTGCTCATGTAGAAATACAATAAAAACAGCTGGATACCCTTTGTTCACACTCTGAATATGCAAAAATTATGGGGGGTAGAGGGGAACCAAAATAAAAACCAAGAGACCTTAATTCAAAAAGCAACAAAAAAAATCTTCCTCTCTCTTGCTCCCACCTTCAATGACAGAAATTTGAGCTAAAACAATGTTGCTAACTAGTAAGAACACTGAAAGCAAAAGGTACAAAAACATCTTTTCTCACAAGGAAAGCTTGAGCTACAGCCAACATTTCCTTAAAACAAAGATTATAGGTTTTGATGTGATACTTTTACAGAATGTGAGTTTAGATATGTATCATCATTCTTATTAAACCACCACTATGCAGAGATGGAAAAGATGAATGACACTGAGGATATATGAGACAATGTTTACTGTTCACTGCAGCATGATACCTAGAGATTGTAATTCAAAGACTGGTTAATGACCACATGAAACATGTTACCTTATTTGAAATTGTCCAGAATTGGCGTTCTGAAGTCATACCATGCAGCTCAATTAAGATCTGGCGAATCCTCCAAGGATCTACTGAGAGTATGAGCTGATGTTCAAGCTGGCCAATATTAACGCTTGCTGAAGCTGGAAGAAAAGCAGCCAGGTCTCCAGTGCATTTCTTCTCAATGTAGAAAATTTCTTTAGCATGTAACACTTTAATCATAACACAGTAAGAACAGCTTGCAAAGGCCTGGTCCATCCTTTTGTGCCATTCCACAAACACCTTGTCTCCAGGATTCCCAGATTCCTGACCTAAAGGGCTGTTTGCAATGCCCCCTTTTCTTCCACCAGCAGCTCTGAGTACTCTTGCTATAGTAAAGCAATAGCTTCAAGATCTGCATTAAAAAGGGGTTCCTATACTGCCTTAGTGAAAATACGCATTTTCTCAACTGGCTCAAGTCGTAGAGCTGAGAAGGTAAGTTCTTCCCAGTTCCAGTCACCATCTCGCATGTCCTGTGTTAGCTTTGACTCGGGCAGCTGCACAGCCAGCCAGCTACAGCTGGGAAATGAACTGGCTGAAAAGATCTGTGTTTTACTTTGGTACGTTTAAATCTTCATTCAGATGGTACTCCTGGTCCAGCTTACCACACAGTCACATGACCATTAGCGTGGAAGTCCAGACACAGGGTTCCCTTCCTGGGAACAGCTGCCACAGTCACATTTGGTTCAAACCAACACCACACCTTTCTCACTTGGTCACCTGGGGCACATTCATCTGAGCTTATCTATTATACTCACTTGAGATACAAGCAAGTAACAGCCACCTTCTTGCACAAGAAGGACATGCACCAACTAACAATGGGAAGTATTCTCTCTAAAAACATTCTCCCTAAACTTGGTAACCTCAAGCATGGAAACAGGGCACTGTGTGCTTATAAGTTAATAGAAATGCTGTGAAAATTACCTGGGATATCATAAAAAGAAGTCACAGGTTTTGTGCACAGGTTGACTCGAGGAGACCTCTTCCGCATTTGATCAATGAGCAGCTTCCGTTCGTCATCTTTCAGTAGTTTTATGAACAGCTCATGAGACGAAATCATGAACACAAACTGAAGATCTTCCATGCCCAAACACAAGTTTCTAAACAAATAAAAAAGTTAATACACAAGCAAAAAGGTGGTGCTTATTTTTCCAGTTATAAGTTCTCAAAATATCTACTGTGCTTTATTGCATTGCTTACAAAGTGTAAATTAACGTTATCTTAACATGGGTACATACTTAAGAAATGCTGCCATTTTTCTCTTCAACGCTTCAGAAGCATTTTCCAAATTTATTGACCCAGAACAAACCTGAGAAACAAAGCAGAAAAGAACTAAGCAGTTCCCTTTGTATGCTTAAAATACATAGTTACAGACACTGTTAGCACTGTTACTGACCAACTTTCTGTCTCACAATAGTATCAGCCAGTAAATCTCTTTCTCAAGGGAGGCAACAAAGTTATCATAGAATCATGGAATGGTTTGGATTGGAAGAGACCTTAAAGATCATTCCATTCCAACCTCCATACCATGGTCAGGGACACTTTCCAATAGACCAGGTTGCTCAAACACCAACCCCACCTGGCCTTGAACACTTCCAGGGATGGGGCATCCCCAGCTACTCTGGGCAACCTGTGCCAGTGCCTCACCACCATCAGAGTAAAGAATTTCTTCCCAATATTTAATGCAAACCTGCCCCTTTCAGTCTGAACCTATTACCCCTTGTCCTGTCTCTCCACGGCCCCGCAAAAAAAATCCCTCTCCAACTTTCCTGTAGTCCCCTTTAGGTACTGGGAGGTGCTCTAAGGTCTCCCTGGAGTCTTTTCTTTACCAGGCTGAACAATCCCAATTCTTTTGGCCTGTCTGTAAATGTTACTTAGTAGTGCAGTTTTTGAATGTGACTGAGTGCTGTTGGGTGGGAAGCAAGGGTAGCTTTGCTGGGGGATTACCATAATTCAGTTGGAATCAGTATTTCTGTTTTGCTCTGTTGTAATCGTGTCATGACACTGTTACTCTCATTGTAGAGATGCGACCAGTGCTCAAAGTGCTGCTTATAAGCCAACAAAATTAAAACAAGATGTGTCTGACAAATTTTGATAAAGAAATCTCAGTGCAGATGTTAGAAATAAGACTATCTCTGAGGAAACCTGATAAACACTGTAGCCATCACACGTGGATCAGAATTTCTTTCGCCCTATACACAAGGCAGAATGTTTCAGACAACTATGACCTTCCCTCGGACACAATTCATATTCCTTTTTCCTATTCCTCTGGTAAACAGGTGTGCTGATGGCAAGTGCCACATTATCAGTCAGCTTCCCAAGATCATTAAGTGCATGAGTTTAAAAATGAAACATTTCTGTAAGTGCAAAACAGTTAAGATTCACTAGGACTTTTTTTTAAAGCAGCAGTCAAAAGATAACTAGATAGTTGAATTTAATTGACAGCTTGCAAGAATTTTTTTTTTTTAGAAGTATGTTTCAGTCCTAATATGAGCAGTTGATGGAAGAGCTTTCACTTGCTCTGGAGTAGAGTACTGTCAGTCATTTTTTACCACTTGCTTTAAGAGACAAGTAAAAACAACGCCCATATTATGAAAAGATACTAAATAGCAGCAAAGCAACAAAAGGATTAAGTTTGGTTTGAGCAATAATAGTATCATAAAAAGTTTCAGCAAAAGGTAACAGTCTAGGTCTCACACATACAGTAACTCAGGATCATTTCATGACACCCTAACTTTTACAACAAAGCTGGTGAGGAAACAGTAGTTCTCTGCAACAGATACTTCTAGGTCTACTCTCTCCTGGAGAAATAGATTCTTTTTTCCATGAAACTAACTATTCAACATATCTCTATACAATTTAACGATGTCAGAAATAGCAGCAATTTCAAATACAACCTGAAGCAACAACTCCCCACTGGTTCTTCCCCAAGAGATGGAAACAGAGCCATGGACATAGATACAAGACTGATACTAAGTGTAATTGTACTAACTGCAAAGAAGCTGAAAAATGTTTGAGAAGTTACCTTTCTCTGCTTCAGAAATTTGAGCATTACTTGCAACAATAATACAGTTGTATAAAGAAAGAGATAACTCACTAAATTATGTTTTCCCTTCTAATTTCAGATGAATTTTTTACCTCCAGGAGGAAGTCTATTTTCTCTTTGCTGGGTTTCAGGAACAGCTGACAAAACTGAATATCAATTGTTCGACCCTGCAATACATCACAGACTGTGTTGCACACGCAGACTTTGAAACAGACTTCATCCAGAGCATCATTCCTGCATGAAGACAAAACTGAACATCACAGAACATCTCTGACAAAGAGTGGGTATCAGAGCAGGTAAAAAAAAAAAAATTAAAAGAAAAAAAAATCAGTAAAGGGGTAAAATTAAGTGCTAATGCTCATTAAATTTTTTTCATATATGGCCACAGGGAGATATATCACACAGTTACTCGTTAGCTGGAAGATGTAGTTTAGACTATTGGCTAAGAGAAATGAAGGCTGAAGTTTCTTGGAATTTCTTGTTAAAATATTTTACATACTTTTCATCAAAAACATAACTAATGAGAATTGCTTTTCATCACGATTGAACAGAGCATTATTTAGTATCTCACCCTTGCTGAGCTTTTTGGAAGAGTTCTCTCAACACTGATTGCCTGAACTGTTCAGGTAAACTGAGGGTTAGGTTATCTTCAAGGAATATCTTCACTAAGTCCTGTAACACAAACACAGATGGAATAGTCAGTGCATGACGTAAAAGAAACAGATAAAGTAATTTCTGTCTGGTAAAAACGATCAAACCTACAGAAACAGCTTGCACCCATATTTAACACTAAAATTAATTAAACAACCAGAAAGGATCAAATGACAAAAAAAGTTCACTATCATCAGAAAAATCAAAGAAAGTAAACAAAAATCAAAACAAACTTGTGCATATCTGCAGCAACATTCTCTTAAACCCAAAGAATTAGAGTCTACCTGAAAATTCCATACCTCAGCTGGTAGGAATTATTTACATTATAGAGTCCAAGATATTTTAATCTAGTATATACCACATTATGTTATATTCCTAAACATGTGGGGTTTAAACCAGTATGTAAATGGTTAACTGTAACACTTTAAATTTATCAAAAACCCTTTTCAGTTCAGGTGGAATCATCCACATGGAATGACAAAAAAGACCCTTCAAATATATGTGGGCTTACTTAAGCATCCTACCTGATAGTTGCCAGATTTCATACAGCTGTGGATTTGACTATATGGAGTTGCCTGCTGGGATGCATCATCAGAAGATGAGGTAAGAACTTCACAAGCTTGACAATACCCAGCTAAACGTTCTTCATCTATGGTAAAATGAAGTGATGATGAGCCATTCTGAAAAGCAAGAGTTCATCACTTCTTAGTGGCGAAAGTATTAGGAAACATGTGTAATTCAAAAACACAAAGAGCCTCACCATTTCCCCAATTAACAGCAAAACAACAAAAGAATGCGCATGTACGCACTTTATTTAAATAAAAACTGGAGTTCCACAATTTTGAACATAAAAATATGAAGCAAAATAAAAAAGGAAGCATACCTTATAAATTAAAATGTATGTTTAAAAGGTTCTTAGAACACAGATAATCTGATTTTCAAGGGAAAGAGAGATTTTAAAAAAGAATAAGAAGTGCTGTACGGTTACCTTCATCAAAAACACATCACCACAATGGACACAGAATGTGCAGTTTAGTCAAGGTAATATTAGCACTGGAGATGCTGGTTTTGCATTTCTTGCATCAATAGACTTTGTGTAAAAAAAACAAAGCAGCAATATACTGCAACCAATTAATACAATTTCAAACCAGGCACAATGTGAAAAAAACCCCAAAACAACAAAAACTGCTGTCAAAACAGTTTCTTTCAAAACTATGTGTACCATTAACAGTTATTAAATTGCTGAAGAAGGAAGCCATAATTTAGACAAGTTTTTTATAGAAGAGTTGAATATACATGCTAACAGAACACTCGTTACCTTTGCAATCAACTCCTTTGTTTTGAAAAACTTTTCTTTAGCCTTTTCATGAACAGCTACATTTGTTGATCCTTGTTGGAAATAGATGGCACCCAAATCATAACAAACCTGCAAACAGTATTGATATAAAATGTCTTGGGTATTTAGATAATATTTTAAGTCAAGTATTTCAGCTCAAACATTGCATATACTTTAAACTACTAGTATTATCTAATGTACCAACATCCACTTCACTCCTTTCCCCATATACTTCAATTGCTTTCTCTTCAACTGCAGTCTCAGTTTGAGCAATTCTGCACAAGCATTACAAAATTACAGAATGATTTCCACATAATCACTGAAAGCAATGCAATAAGCTGTCCTGTCATATAATGGTTTGCTTGGGGGAAAGAGGGTGGATGAAACTGGGAGGCTGGGGGGGCAGCAACAATATTTATAGTGCTGAAAAAAGTTCTAGTAATGTAAAAATGAAGCCAGTAATACCTCATTGCATTTCAAAAAAACCCAAACCAAAGCAAAAACCCAAAGGAACATTAATAGAAAAATACTGCAATTTCCATCAAAATTATTGCTTAACACTTTGTCTAAAGAAACTGACACAAATTGAAATTTAGTACGCCATTTAAGTTACCTGGCACTGTATCTCCTCTGCACTGATTTTCAGTCCAGCTGTGGAACTCTCTGTTTCTCCATTCACCATACCAGGTTCCATGGCCAATAAATCCAGAGTTCTTATAGTATGAACATAAAGATCTTTGTTTAACTTAAGTGCTCCTTCTAGGACCAGGATGGAATCAGCAGCCTGCTCTTTCAACTGTAATAATTCAAACACATTAAAAGAATTAACTTCTTGATTTTGACTTTAATTCTGGGTTTAAGTTAACACTAGAAATGCAACAATACCCTAAAAGGATAGTAAAACAAATAGTCCTTATACAACTGTCCTGTTCTCGTGTAATATCTGCTTCTGTATTTCTTGTACAATAAAGAAATTCTTACACATGTAAATTCAAGCCAAAATAAGAAGGGAAAAGAGTCTCACCACTTTCAAAATATTTTCAGTTAGCTCCTTTTCTTGCTGCATCTGGTTCATCCTGCAAAACAGAGGTGAAGACCTCAATTAAAAAGCAGACCTGCATGTTACTTCATGTTCTAGACCACAACATTTGTTCATACTAAGTTTTGCTTAATTATATTTTAAAGATCATTATGCAGGACAACTGACTGTTTTTATCTACCTATATCTGAAATACAGAATTCTATAATGATGATAGTTTTGCATGAGAATGTGGTTCAATAAAATGGAAGGTCCAAAGTTTCCGTTACCGTTTTTTTTTTAAATCAGACTGCTAATATCAGCAAAAAATTAGCAAAACAATCATGAAGATATCAGCTTCCACAGCCTCAAGTCTCTTGAAGCTTCACTATTCAAGTCTTCTCAAATATGTGTCAGGGGAAGAAGTACGTTCACATGGTTATGTAAAAATTAAAAGTATTTTTAAATTATTTCCCCATACAGAATTTTTTGATTCAGGATAAGACTCTGACACATATATGACAATATAAGATTTATAGTAAAGTAAGTAGCAATGGTATTTTTAATCAACATATTCAACAGACTCTCTCATGAAATTAACATAAAACACGTGAAAAGTATCACCAAGATAATTCCAACTTTTGGAGAAATTTATGACATAAAAGTATATTCCAAGGACAAGCTGTAACTAAAGACACACAGCTTCTAGAATGCAAAATTGATTTGATATTACAAATTATTGCCTAATGAAGCAAAAAAACCTCCCTTCATTATTTCTCAGATTATCATATACAATGTGTTGAACTGGTATAATGAAACAACTATGTTAAGCAAGATCACGTAAATCAGAAAGGAATACAAGAAATATACCCTGTTTAAACTACACAATAAGCATTCTGCCAAGGCAAATTGTCATCTCCCTTTCTCCCACCTTTTTTTATGCTGCTACAAAGTCACAGAGATTATAACATTAAAAGAATGGAACAACAGACAAGAACACATATGTATCAAGCATATCTGATAGGAAAATAAGACTATACTTCAAATAAATGCAAGTTTTCCTTGTTACTTCCAGCTATTTTAATTAACTAACATCATTTAATCTACTCAGAAATTAAATTCCTGATCATAAAATACCCATGAAACACAAATAAATTATACCTGTAACTTACACATTTAACTGAGGTGGACCAGGTTTCACTTGCTTTACAGGAAAACTGCTTTGAACAATGGTTCTGATGGCCCTTCATAGGAGAAAAAATTAAGGAAAGATCAACATTAGCCTCAGAATTGTAAAAAGCAGATTACAGACCTCTTAATAACAGCAGTTTATAATTTCAGATACATTATACCATTAGAATACATCCTCTATTCAAGAGCACATCTAGTAGTGAAGAAATGCTCTTATGTCCATAAAAAGCTAAAAGACATTAAGATTTTTATAACTATGAGGTGACAGTTCAAACCACCACCTTGACTATCTTTTAGGGAAAAAAAAAAACAGCTGTAGAATAGTTTTCAAATCAGCTCCTCACTATAACCCATCTACAGACCACAATATTATCAGTAATTTGAGATTCTTTCTCCTTCTACATACAAGTAAACTGATAAAAGAAAACACCGCTTTGTTCTATCATGATTTTTGATTATTGCCAAAAAATAGTTTACCATCTGTTGTAGAGCAGTATTGCCATTGCAGTGGTTGGGGGTAAGCTGGACAGGTCTACATCCACATGTTTAGTTCCTGGGGGAACTTTGCTGATACACAGAAGTTCATTCAGCAGCATGTTCAACACAGGAACGGACAAGCTATTACAAAAATAAAAAAGAGAGAGAATCATATATTTCATACAGTAAATCTGCTTTTGGGATGTTAAATAATATACACTACTATTCAGTACTATATTATGACTTAACACCCCGTGCACGTAAGTGGAGTATGTTTATTCAGCATAACGAAATGCTCTGCATCAGATGGCATTTGAGATCAGGTATGCAAAGCAGTTACCAGTATGAGCAGCACGGGTAATGCCCAGGTGGACGGCTGCCTGACAGCTGAACTACTACTATGCACCACTGCATCAGTACGTGCTGGCACCTCCCCAGAATAATCCTGCCACCCAGAACAGCAGGAGCCAACTAATTAGTTCTTTCGAAGCAGCCCCAGACCATAATTCCAGAAGATAAACAACCACTTTTCCATCACAAATGGAATTTCACCCATGTAAAGCAAACAGTAAAGGTAAGACTAGGAACTGGAATAGAGACTATGTAAAATATACAGAGATGGACAGAACCTTCTTTGATAAAATGAGAAGACATGCAGGCTGGACTGCATCATTCCAAGCTTCTGGGTTACAATTTAACACAAGTATATAACACTACTACTAATTTAGACATTATTTGAAATCAGAAATTATCAGCTCCTGCCAAAGTACCTTTGCTCATGTGAAAAATCTGCATTCTTTGCAACCAGTACTGAAAACAACCAGTTAAAATACACTTCTGCTAAAATTGGGACTTCTGTTTAAGAAATTTTAGGTCTTGTGTTATATCAGACTCCACAGGTCTGTCATCAAGCTACCCTTTCAAACTAACAAATGCTGTTTTTACCATGTTAGGTCCAGGAATCTTGTTTTCATTGGCAAAAGTAGAACACCATTCAATTGTTTACAACAGCGTAAGTTTCAGGAAAAAATTTTGGCTCAAGGCATTATTTTATTCCTTTTAATTATCATGACTGAAGCTTTGGGTATAATCAGTTAAAAAAAAAAAAAGCTTGCTTCTTAATTAAAAATAATCTTAGCTTCATAAGCTAACAGAACAAGAACTCTAATTACTATATAGAGATAGTAAATTCGTAGTTGAAATAACTTCAGACTGGTTCTCAAAAAAACCACCAGAGATGGACAAAACAATCCTATCAAAACCCAAAATCAGCCCAGTAGTGTCATACAGTAGGGCTGATTTTTGAATTAATATTATACCCAAGTTTTTGGAAGTAAAGGTACTAACTGACAGAAACTACACCATGAATATGCTCCAAAATAAATTCCTCCTGCAGGAAGGGAAGCAGACCAAAAAAAGCCCTCTTGTACACATACACATACAACTGCTTTTAAAGCTAAAGTATACATAAAACACCCCTACTGTATACCAGATACTTTTGTTTATAGAGTATTTCCACAACTAACCACAATAAAAGGTTTCTGTTCATTCTCTGCAGCTGTGCAGTATCTTGAAAAGGTACTTTGGAAAGCAGTAATCCTGCCTCACAAGGCTTCACTAAGGCAGACAAATATGACATAGCCTAACAAAACACAAAAATATTATGTGCATGTGTGTAGTAAGAGAACTTCATAGGTCAAAATCAAAGATATCTCATTCTAAACCTTTTTACTGTTGATTATAGCACATTACTGGAAAAATAATAAAACACAAATGAGAAATACAAGTATATAGGAAGAAAAAAAGCCTTACTAGTAACTTGAATTTTTTTTCAAAATGCCTCTGAAATAAAAAAAATTAAAAATCTATATAACATAATAAAGAACATGAGTCTCACAACAACTCAAGAGAACTAAGGCAATATAATATCATTTTTTTTAAAAGAAATTTTAACACACAGTCAATGTAACTTTTATCTCACGAAAACCTTTCTTCTTCCAAGGTGTCTGAAAGCCAAATGTTTTGCTTAGTATCTTTATCAATCTCCTGGAGAAGGGGATCAGTGCACCCTCAGTTAGTTTGCAGCTGACACCAAGATGGGTGGAAGGCTCTGCAGAGGGATCTGAACAGGCTGGATCAATGGGCCAAGGCCAATTGTAAGAGGTTCAACAAGGCAAGATGCCGGGTACTGCATCTGGGTCACAACAACCTCATGCAGCACTCCAGGCTGGAAGGAGAGTGGGAAAGACACTGGGAAGTGGCAGGAAAACCCCTGGGGGTGCTTGTCAACAGCAGCTGAACATAAGCCAGCAGTGTGCCCACAGGGCCAAGAAAGCCAATGGCATCCTGGCCTGTATCAGGAATAGTGTGGCCAGCAGGACCAGGGCAGTGATTGTACCCTTGTTCTTGGCACTGGTGAGGCCGCACCTCGGGTGCCATGTCCAGTTCTGCGCCCCTCACTACAGGAAGGACACTGAGGTGCTGGAGCAGGTCCAGAGAAGGACAACAAAACTAGTGAAGGGTCTAGAACACAGGTCCTATGAGTAGCAGCTGAAGGAGCTGGGGGAGTTTGGCCTGGAGAAGGGGAGGCTCAGGGAGTACCTTACCACTCTCTACAACTACCTGAAAGGAGGCTGTAGTAAGGGGGTGGTCAGTCTCTTCCCCCATGTAACAAGACACAAGAGGAAATGGCCTCAAGTTGTGCCATGGAAAGTTTAGACTGGATATTAGGAAAAATTTCTTTACCAAAAGGGTGGTCAGCCATTGGAACAGGCTATCCAGGGAAGTGACTGAGTCACCATCACACCCTGAATGTATTTAAATGACATGTAGACGTGGAATTTAGGGACATTGTTTAGTGGTGGACTTGGCATTGTCAAGTTAATGACTGGACTTAATGGTCTTAAAACCCTTTTTCAGCCTAAATGATCCTACAACCTATGCAAGTTAGAACTAGGGCAAGCATTGCCCCCATAAAATTTTACATTACATTATGGGCAAAGGGGACAAGAGATCTGTGTGGATGAATAAAGAACCCTGCCATTACTCAAGCGTAAGCAGGAAATACCCAAGAGATGGAGGCAGTGTCAGACCATCTGGAATTAATACAGAGAGGTTGTCAGAGTAAGCATAAATGAGACAAGTAAGGTCAAGGCCCATCTGGAATTAAATCTGGCCAAAGATGTCAAGGACTTCTTCAAATACAGTAACAAGGCCACATCTGGAGCAGCATCCAGTTCGGAGCTTCTCAGTACATGAGAGACATGAAGCTCCTGGAGCGGATCCAGCAGAGGGCAACAAAGATGATGAAGGGACAGGAGCATCTCTCTTATGAGGAAAGGCTGAGAGAGTTGGGCCTGTTCAGCCCTAAGAAGAGACTCATCAATGCCTGTAAATATCTAAAGGGAAGGTGTCAAGAAGATGGAGCCAGGCTCTTCTGGGCGGTGCCAAGCAACCGGACAAGAGGCAATGGGCAGAAACTGATGCACAGGGAGCTCCACCCGAACATGAGAAAGAACTTCTTCACTATGTGGATGACCGTGCACTGTAACAAACTGCCCAGAGAGATTGTGGAGTCCCCCTCACTGGAGATATGCAAGAACCATGTGGACACAATCCTGTGCCACCTGCTCTAGAATGACCCTGCCTGAGCAGGGAGGTTGGACCAGACAACCTGCTGTGGGTCCCTTCCAACTTGATCCATTCTGTGACTCTTTGAAGCACAGCTCCCTGATGTGTTTAGTACTGCCAGACTGATGTAGTTCCTAACTGTTCTAGATCATTAAACCATTCTGCAGATGAAATTATCTGGGTTAAAAAAATCCAAAGGTGGAGTTTGTCTATTTAAACCACAGTCAGTTCAGTGATCCAGTTTGCAAATACATCGAGTTCTTCAACAAAACTGGAGCAATACTTCCAACTTCAAGCATGTCAGAATGAGGAAACTTAAGTTAGCTTTGTCACTGAAGGAAACACAACCTCCAATTCAAATTTATGCAGTTTACATGTACACATCTTAATGTCTAAGACACACTATTTTTCCTCTCTAAGTTATAAACAATATTGATTTGCTCAGAGACATTGCCTTTATCAAAACCCTTTCCTAACTTACAGGTGAAATCAAATTATTTCAACTGTCACACCCAAGACTCTTCTTAATGTAAGGAAAAAACTTGCAGAGAAGGCAGCAAGAAAGATTTCTGTTTGTTAAGATAAAAATTTCAAGCCACTTCAATTTAGTAATTTCAGCATGAACATGTACAGACGATACCTTTTCTCTAATACATCCAAATCCCACTTCAGATGAGCAGCAACTTTGAGAGCGAGAAGTTTTAAAATGCGGTTTCTTTTGTTATCAGGTGGTGGCTGGACTTGGTTTTGTTCATTCACTGATGGTTTTGAAGCTTGTTCCAAGAACTGAACAATGAGCTGCACAGGTGGTGGATCTGCAAAAAACCACAGCCACTCCTCAAATTCTTTGTAAACCCAGAAATTAATTTTATTTTTTTTTTCAGCTATGAACAGGGTTCCTACATTCTGCTGACACTGTCACCTAGTAGCCTCTAATGCCAAAGGGTGTCCTGCTTACGATGACTCAAATCAAACTATTAACATATCTTTCCTTAACCTTCAAGTTTATTTGACCATGGTAACCACACTCTCACACTTTTATTTATTTTCACTATTTTGTATTAATTATGTTTCAGTACTTGTATGTACTGAAAATAAACACTGCATAATGAAATCACAGTTTGGCTACTGTAAAAAAATATATATCTACTTGTAATTCTCCTTTGTATTTAAAATACATTTACAAGCAACTGCTGATGCTTCTGAATACATTTAGAAAATACTTTCAGACTGATTTAAAAACAACAAAAAAACCCACCCTGATCTTTCCCTTACAATAACACAGACTCTCCAATACATTCGAGCTCTTTTCAAAAAAGAAGCCAACTGTACTATTACACTTGCACTGAACTCTGTGAAACATAAAAGAAGTATTAATAATTTACTCAACTGCAATATAGAGTATAAGATCTAAGTTTGACTACGCTTAAATTTATTTTGTAGAGGCAATAATGGCCCAAGTTCTCCTGTTTCCTACACCTCCTCACAGAATTCAGATACTGAAAAAAACGATTATCACTTATAAACGTCAAATGATCAGCTGCTTTTAAATACTGTCACTTTCTTATAACACATTAGACTAGATTTCTATTTATTTCAGGTCCAGAGAGCAATTCCAGCACTGAACCTATAGGTGGACTCCAGCTCCAGGCATTAGCAAGATTCCAATGGGAGAAAACCAGCTGCAAATGGTAATGGTGTTCACAAACAGCACTTCCCACCGTACAAATAAACAACCTGAAAACACTTCCGCAGCAAAATTCACATCTGCGAAAGAAAAAGCGATCTACCCGACAGGAAAGACGGAAAAAATAAGTTATTAAATAGTAAACATAATGTAAAGAGAGAAAAGAAAACGCGTTATCGCTTGCGCTAAGTGCTGCTGCAGAGCCGCGGGCAGTGCCCGGCTCCCTCTAGCCCCGACTCCCCCAGCACCGCAGCACAGCCCCCCGCACCCACCGCCACCTCACAGCCCCTCCGAGCGATCCTGCCCGGGGGGAGCCGGGGAGCGGGGCCGGGCCGCGCCAGAGGCCGCGGGAAGGCGGCGGCCAGCAGGGCACGCACCGGGAGAGGGCTTCTGCAGGTGCTGCTCCAGCAGCGCCTCCTCCAGCACGAACTCGAACCACGAGGTCTGCGGTGGCGTGCATGGCCGGCTGGAGGTAGCGGCTTCCCGGTCCGCCGCCTCCGCGCTCATCGCGACCGCCGGCCCCGCGGCGAGC
>VXAY01003858.1:190860-246138 GCA_013399855.1 Oxyruncus cristatus | reverse complement strand
CGCCCCCCGCCACAGCAGCACAGCATCCGCGAACACAGACAGCGGCACAAGATGGCGGCCGGCACCGCCCCCGTGGGAGGCGGGGCGGGATCATGGCGTTTGTGACGGGGTGCGGGCACCGCCTGAGCTTCCGCGGGTTCCCGGCTGGCCGCTGCTCACGCTCTAGGGGGACCTCTTGGGAAAGCAGTATGATTTCCCTACGAAATAGGCGGTTTTCTTTCCGAAGTCACTGGTTGGATGCTTATCCCCCGTTATCCCCCACCGCCCCTCCGCCTGCCTGTCCACCGTGGCCCTGTCCCACCAAGGGCATCCCCTGCGAGCCCTGAGGACGATAAACGTCTCCCCCCTCTATCCTCATGCCCATGCACGCCTTAATGCTTTATGAAAGGGCAAAGAAATTAAGGCCTTGATCCCTGGAGAAGGGCAGATTCGAATCACAGAATGTTAAGGGGTCCCTAAAGATTATCTAGCCCCAACCCCGCTGCCATGGGCAGGGACCCCTCCCATGAGCCCAGAGTGCTCAGGGCTCCATCCAGCCCGTCCTTGAACACTCCCAGGGGTGGGGTATCCACAGCCTCCCTGGGCAAGCTGTTCCAGTGTCTCACCACCCTCAGTGAAGAATTTCTTCCTAATATCTTACCTAAATTTCCCCTCTTGCAATTTATACCCATTAGTCCTCGTCCTACCACTACAGTTCCTGATGAACAGTGCCTGTCTGGCTTCCCTGTAGGCCCTCTGACGAGGGAGCCAAAGAGGCAGAAGAACTTCCCTTTTTCTCATTTTCCACGAGGACAGAAGTCCATTACATGTCCTGACTTAAATTCAATTTGTTATTAAATGCAATTTGTTACCTTCTCTCGTGTGTGTTACTTTGTGTGTGCAGTTGTCAAAGGGAAAAAAGTTAACTACTGTTTCGGCTTTTCTGAGTTATTGTTTAATGCATTCTTATGGAAAATGTTCAGGTTTAGGCTATGAATTACAAAATAATCCTCCGGGAGAGGATCCATGGTCACAGAGGGGAGTGTTCTAGTCAATGTCAGATTTCAGAAGCTTCTGACTCCCTTTCCATGCTAAAATCAGTCCTTTTGGGGGAAGTGGGAGTAGGAGGAGGCCACGGAATGGGGGTGGGTTTCCCATGCTTTCTGCTTTGAGGATCCCGATTTTTACAGTGACTGTCGTGATTAAAATAATTCAGTTCCAGCTATTGCCTGGATGTCATTCTAGCTTCTCTGTTTTCCTGCTCAGACCTTGAAGAAGGGTCCCATGTGAAAAGCAAAGTTAGACATAAAAGTTTACAGAACAGAAACTTTTCCCAGGTCTTACAGCTTCTTTTAAGGGTGTAAAATTGTCACAGAAGCAAAGTACTATTCACAGTTGGGATCTTTCTATTTTCTTCCCCTCGTGACAGGTAATTAGAAAAAGGGCCAGACAGAAAGAGTCTCACACAGTTGGGCAGCCTGTAATAGTGAGTGAGGTGGCATATGTGATGTCAAAGGAGAGTACAGCTTAGGAGAATACAACAGAAGCTGACAAAATCCCAGAAATTTAAAATGCTTTATATTTAACATTTTTAATAATTATTTCACAGTCTAAAATGAATTCAATTTAAAAACCAAGAATGCCCTACCCATTGTTACCCACACAACGGAATTCATATTAATGCTAGGGAGAAAATAATTCAAGTTCTTGCATTCGTGATAATTCCAGTAAGTCATGTGGTCTACACAAATAAAAAAAGATATTATAATGCTATTCTATAGAAATCCTACATTCCAAAGTTTTCAAGAAAATTCGTACTTTAAAAGTCTTTGCACTTCTATCATTAAATAACTGTACAGTGCGTATAAAAAGATCATTCAGATTATCATTCCTGGGAAAAGTGAGTATATCATACTACTGTAACTAAAAACTTGTATCACATAAGTTACTTGATGTAACTTATATATAAAAAAAGGACATTTTTAAAAGTACTGTCCTTACATCATGACAATGTGTCAAGTTCCTTTAACTCCGGTTACAAATTTTCATTTGAGACCTTATAGAGTTCTTTAAGTGTGTCAAACTTTGACCCCCACTCTTGGAGGCAATCATAATTTAGATCTTCATCACCACTAATGGAATCTAACGAACTAAGGCTCCCTGCTAGAGAGCATTGCCCTTCTAAGCAGTAAAAATGAATAGTATCAGCTGGAAGATTCTTTAGGTCATTGTCTGCATCCCAGATGATTTGAGAAACATATTCCTTTAAGTCTGGGATGCCGGTAGCAGCTGATGTTGATTGTCTTTGATGTGCATGTTTTGGGAATGAGTCTCTTTTTGGGCCAGTTCGTGTCCTGGAGTGTGGAGCAGCTGCCCGCAAGGAGAAGTGTGGAATTTTATGGAGAGGTTTCTTCAGTTTATCTATATCATAAGCATTCTGAAAACAAAAAGAATGCAAATATCAGAGAGAAACAAGTTAAAAGGAAACAGGTTAAAAAAAAATGTTTTGCAACACAGGAAAACACATTACTGTATTCTGTGAATTTTCTACAAGCTGAAGAAAAGAGAGGGCCTAGTTCAGGGGGCTATGTCCAGAACATACCAAATCCTCTTGTGTAATTATAGTGTTCAGCTAAAGCAACAATGTTGCATCCAGAGCAGCCCCTCAAAGGCGGCCACACATGACCAGCATCATGAAAGGTACGGGTTGGGTTATAGAAGCCTTTCACTTAAGAGTATTTCAGGTTAAAAAAAAAAAAAAAAAAAAAAAAAAAACAAATTTGATGAAAAAATTTTATTTGAAAAAAAAAAAAGCCAATCTGATGATGACATTTAGTTAGCTAGAAAGAAAAGTGAGGAGAGGTTGGATTTGCAAGGACTGGATTGAAGCTGTGTCATACCTGGTCATGTTCTCCACCTCCTTCTTCATTATAATTTAAGACATTTTCTCTAACATCCTCCCAGCTTTCACGCTCTTCAGGAATGTGGTAAATTCCTCCTTTCCGAAACCCTGAACTTCCCCACTGACTCCACACTGTGTAGGAAACTAAGAGTGCTGGAAGAAATAAAAACACATATTTGTTATATGACATAGGAAAAAGTGTGATGCATGATAAAAGTAGTTATATGATTCCTGAGATATTACAACTCTTAATTTGACAACCAAATTTGCAGGTAAGAAATGAATAATTGTTAATATATAAATAATGTAAATTCATGAATGTAAAGAATAATCTATGTATATTACATTATAAACTTCATTAAAAGGGTATTTTACTTACCTAAAGGAATCCATTTAAATAGAGGGCATTTTGGCCAATCTCTGGCCTTTCACCAATCCTGAGTAAATAAGATACCCAAAGTAAGTAAACCACTGTTTTAATGAAGGTTACAAGTGTAATATAATCATGGAGTCTTTACTGTTCTGAGGTGGGTATGCAGTTTATCAACACGAACACACTTTTGTGGTGTTACTAACTTTTCAGCCAAAATGCACCTGAAACGGGACACAGTGTGAATATCTCCCTCTGCCCACACTCCTAATGAGGTTTCCCTGTTAGGATCATGAACTTTCTAGAGGAAGATCTCTTCCTTCCTAATACGTGAGGAGTGGGTACTAGCTGTAGGTCCTGCCTATTAAAAATGTAAGGGCTCAGGGCATGTAGAAGTTTCAAATGGATGTGGCTGCACAAAGAGTTGCAGACAAAGATGGAAAGCTCTTACTTAAGAAGGATTCAAAATGAGTGATTCTGAAAAACAAAAAGTCCTAAACTTGCTTGAACTGTCTTCAAAGCAAGTAAACTGTAACTATGTGCTGTTGGCTGTCTCTTAGCATCCTGAAATGAACTTCAAACTGGTGATCTCCAGAAAAGATGAAACACTGATCACAACATCCAAGGATAAAGCAGACTTAATTTAATGGAACAAGGTACAAGATTAAAAAGAAGGACAAAAGGTACATGATTTCCTACCTAGGAAGACAAGGAGGCACATGCTGATTGCCAGAATAGAGCCAGAGCTGAGTCCAACTGGTCTTGCAGCCTTCACCTGGCTAATTTCACACCATCTTCCCTTGTAACCTTCAGGGCACTGGCAGATAGTCTTTTCTTGGGATTGAGCCACACAGGTACCCCCATTCCTACAGGTCCAGCGTCCACAGGTGGATGAGGTACAGTGTCTGAGCCCTGTAAGGGTGTCAGTCACTTCTACTTTCCCAGCTGGGCACCTGAACAATCAAAAGTAGGCAATATCTTTTAGGCAAGCAAAGCATCTGGAGCTGTAAGTTGTTTTGTGCACAGGTTGTTACTGTTTCTTTAAAACAAATTTTAAGTATTTTCAAGCAAACTACAAATCCACACTGAGAGGATGAAATACATGTAAAGTCCAACTTAGTGAGCTAGTAGGCTTACAAAAACATGAACACATTTTCTGTTTTTCATATCCAGAAGATATGCAGAAGAGCTTCACTCCTTCCTTAAAAATGGGATACATCAGTTTCTGAATAGACTATCCCTTTTTCTACAGCCATGTGCTAATCACAGTCTCTAAAAGGAAATGGATAGGCGAGATCAATGGGAAAAGGGCTATCAAACACTTGGTATAAGCTTTGTAATGGACCTTTGGGAGAAATGTAATTGACCTCCTTAGAATGACCCATCTTGTTTTTCAGGACTGATTTCTTCTGATGTGTAATTGGAGAGGCCCCGGAGGGTCACAGACCTGCTTTCTGCAATCCAAAGAAGAAATACTACTGAAAAAATAGAAGAAACTTCATATTCTTCTTTCACAAGCAGATTGAAGAAAGGAGTGTACCAAGGCACACTTCAAACCATCTCATAGACTCTTCTACCAAAGAATCACCAGGCAGCAGAAGTGCTAAATTTTGGCTGAATTCCAAGAATTCAAGTGGCTTCTTCTACCAGTCCTGCATGTATTTATTCTTGTGGGTTTTTAAGAGAAATGCCTGTATTTTGATTTGTGTATTTAAATAAATATTTTGAAAATTTTCTTTAAATAGCTCCAAGAAGCTAACTGTGTAAGATAACAGTTGCTGGGCTTTGGCTCTGACCCTGGGCAGTCAATTTTTGTATCCAATTTTGTGACAGTCTAATTTTGAAAGTCTCATTGTTTCATACAAATTGTGATTAATTTTAACTTCTTTACAGAAAATATATGTAAATATGTATTATATTTGCAATATATATTTATATGTATAGAAATACATGTATATGTTATATACATATATTTACACATCTATGTATAAAATATATATTATCTTTTATATTAATATATGTGTATATATATGTGTGTATATACACACACTCTCTATATATGCACTATAAGAATATATTCATATTTTCATAAAGAGGAGAGACCAGAGCTTTGCAATCCACCTTTTATCAAAGGACATTTCATTTTCTCTCTGGCCTGTGATACTCTCACTATGGAAAAATGATGGAGTAAATAGGCTCCATGTCAGACTTGCAGAAAAAAGCGAGTCTAGTCCATGATGAGAGATGAGACAGAGAGAAGGATTTGTTCTTGGGATGACCCTATCTGGCTAGCAGCCACAGGTAGTTTTACTGTTAGAAGCAAGTTGCCTGGTCTGAGGTATAAAGAAAGAGCTTCCCAGCCATTCCCAGATGAAAACAAAAGCATAATGTACCGGCATTCATATTTTCTCCACAGATCTACACAAAGGAAGGGGCTGTAACAGGGTTGGCTGCTGCAGGCACTGGAATGGCATCCCATGGTGACTCCTTGCCGCCTCAGAATTAAGCCAAACTCTGTGCTTCTGCCTTCCACGAGGAGTGGCTGACCATCCAGCTGGACATCACGCATGCAACCTGCATCAGAGCAGAGCAGTATGCAGAGCAGTCCATTAAGTTTGCTACTTTCCCACCTCAAGCCTCGCCCCCAGCACATATGCAGGAGACCTTAGAGCATTGTAGAAAATTTAAAACATCTTTTTAAAAGATCCTTACACTCCTTATCTGTTTTATTTTAGAAGTAGAGCTACAGAATATGTGTCTACGTGCTCTGGTCGGTCTAGAGATCAACAATACTTCTGCAGGACAGCTGCTTTGTACCGATGCAACAATTCAGTAGAACTGTGCTATGAACCAGAACAGCTCCACTAAATTAATCTAGATTTAAAATATAATCTTAAAAGTGGGGCTGAATAAGAAGCAAGAACAAAAAAAGCTGTCTTCTTGTTCAGTCACAGTCTCAAAGCTTCAGCACCCCACTCCAGGAAATGGAGAGAGCACTGCAAATTGTCCTGCAACTCCTTCTCTCATACAAGGAGGTGTTGTGTCTGTTCCTTAAACCCTGCTCAGGCAAAAAAAAAGGAGTGAAGATCACAGCATGAGCTACTTGGGGCCTTTGGCATGAGAAACCCTGGTCTGGCGGAAGGAGTCCCTGCCATGGCAGAGACTTTGTTACTAGATGGTCTTTAAGATCTCTTCCAACCCAAACGATTCTATGACTCCATGACATAAAAACCTGAAGTGCTATTTTTAAATATTTACAGGCGATCTCAAATCTTCACTAGAACTAAATTCAATGGCAAATAGAGTTAAATGTTGGCTTTGAATTTCCTAGAAAAGAAGGGGCATAATAATCTATATGGGAGTTGTTATCTGGGTTTTAAACTCTCCAATACACTCAAAGATGCCACTTTCAGACTTTAATTCCCTCCTTTAGGCATCCATAATATCACCTACCTTGGAAATCGCTCTCGGAACGACTGGGAAGGCGGTTTCCTAGCACGATGCTTGCCCAATCCATTTCAAACCATCTATTTGTACCCAAGACAGAGGTGATTTCATGATCACCTCCACCACTGTTAACACGCAGGGTAAATTCATTGTTGTAGCGCTCCATGGTCAGCAGAACCCACTGGCCATTGTTTATGTGAATTGTCTTCAGTCTCAGAGAGTGATTTTTGTCCCCGAAACTGAAGTTAACACTAAAGAAACCTTCCATCACCTAGAGGAAGATGATAAAGACCTTCAACAACAGAAATGCACTTTGAAATGTTATTACATAGTCCTGCCTCAAGAAATGGACCTGAGTTTTTAAAATGAAAATGGCACTCTTGTTGTTAAGTGCTTTATTCCCAGATAAATGTTACCACAAGAAAACTGTAGATCCAGGAATTATCAGTTCTTTTCTTTACAGGTCAGTCCTCCAACTCACATGAATCCTTTTATCAGTCTTCTCCTTATTGATACCTACCTCTAAGTCTACCCAGCTGACCCTCCTGTTACAGTTAGAATAAATAGCCTCTCTCTAGCTAACATAATCCAGACAGCTTTTTTCAACAGCAACAAAACTGAAGAGGCAAGTTTTATGGGCAGGGGCAGATAGAGAAATGGCAAGCAGGGCAAAACAGCCTTCCTCATTCACATTTATCACATACAGCCACATGTACATTTTGCAGCCAGTGAAACAACTAGAATTTATGCCATGAAAGAGTAATACCGAGAAGGGCATCACAAATGAGAGTAGTTACTCTCATATGGAAAATTCTTGCTATTTATTACATTATAGAACAGCTGCCCTTAATCAGAAACTGCATCTTTTTCTCTTACTAGTGTACTCCATAACAAATTAAGATCACTCAAAGAACAGCTTTTGGACTGCTCACCTCCAGTCGGATGTATCCGTTCCCATCTGCAGAGGCCAAGCTCAGAAGGGTGCTGTGGGAGATACGGGTCCGCACCATCAGCTGGATCCGAGTGCTATGAGTGCTGAGGGTGTTTCTTGGCTCATAATGGATCCAGCTGTCCCTTCCAAAAGCCCACTCTGGAAGAACTAAGCACAGCACACACAAAACCAAAGCGAAAATCTCAGAAACGATTGCTCCCTCAGATCTCTGCTCCTTCAGAATTAACCACTTCTGAATGTCAGAGTTCCAGTTCTTAAGAAATTTTGGCTACCTAATCTAGCATTGTGGAAAGCACCCCCCACTGCAAAAAGAATTAAGAGGAAAAACAACAAATCAAGGATTCAAAATTTAGGCAGGAAAGGGACAATTAGATACTGTCTGTAACATTCTGTCTGTTACAAGCTGTACATTCTACCCAGTCACTCCTACACTAGGCCCAATAAAGTGTTTTGTTTTCTTTTAAATCTGAAACATATCTTCCAGTGAAGTAGCTGGTATTGATCTGAAGAAAAACACCAAACAAACCCCAAGCAAATGAAAAAAGAGAATCAAATGTTTCTTACAATAGTTTAGTCCCATGGTTAAAACCCTCAAATACACACTTTACTTCCCCTTTCAGATGGAACAAAAGAAAACCACAGGGCAGGCACAGGGTTTTTTTAATTACAAAGAGAGATTAAGTCAGTGTTTATTATTTTAACAAAGGAAAATTCACTGAACTTAATTATTTCCTTATCTCTCTGGGGAATGCGGGATCCAGTAGAGAGTCTAATGAAGTTGCACTGTACACTTCCGTGGAAATCAAACACCACTAAACTACCCATGCCCTGATGCTTTTACAGAGCAGGCACCTATTTTAATCTCATTACCTGACAGCAATCCTAGATTTGCTTGTTTTGGGCACAGCTTATTAAAAAAAAAGAAGTTTCTTTCCACCAAATAAAGAGATAGTTCAACTTAGTTACTAGAAAGGAGGAGCACTGGGTCACCAAAGCTCATCTGAGGTCAGTGTCACACAAGTAGAAATCTAAAGAGTACGCAGCTCATCCTGTGGCATTTAGTCTGGTTCCCAGGATATGAAATATCAAATAATTGAGAGACTTAATTGCCGAATTCTCTTTTCCTCTCACTGTTTCTCCTCTCTCTTTCCTTTCTTGAAGATGTTTTCTTTTCTCCTCTAGCTTATTCCCCTCCCACTATTCTTTCTAACCCACTGTTCTCTCTTGTTCATTATCTCTGCAGCTACAGGCTATAGCTAATGAGCAGAAAAGGGTTTTCTTGGGATGATCCAGTGACTCTTGTCCCCAGCCGTCTGCTCCTTGCTGTGAGCGTGGCTCAGCCATTCATAAAGCACTAGTTGCACACCAGCATTTTGCAGCCCAATATATTAGAAGAAGCTGGAGCCAATCAAAGTTTTCCTGATACACCACAATATGACTTCAAGTAATTACTTGGTTTGTCCCACAGCAGTGAGGGGTAGAAGCCAATACAGCAGTTGGGCTTGTGAATTATCATCCCAAGATAATGCAAAACAGAGTAAAATTTAAACATAGTCAGATGTGTACAAACCAGTATTATCTGTCTACAAAACGTAATACAAATAGCTGAGCTACACTGGCAGTTCTGTGGTCATTATAAACACTTTGAACAGTGAATGCTCCAGGCCTAGACCGTGTCAGTTGTAATTCTGCTCTTCACCCCACTGGACAGACAGAGCTTCTGCTGAGTAATTTACTGTCACACCTTTTAAGTCTTGTGTGCCAGACGGAGTAAGAATAGAGGGTCTGGCTGCCTGCATGGGGTATTATTGTTCTGTATACAAGAAGGAAAAGTAAATGCATTGAGCTGAAAGGGTATGTGTAATTCCCTACCAATCCTATCTATTCATCCCAATACCTTGATTCAATGCTAACTTGCAAGTGCTCCCTTCCAGCTCCTCACTGCTGCTCATCCTCACCTGTAGCTCACTCAGACTAGAGAACTGAGAGGGATAATTCTCTTCCATCAAAAGCCCCCAAAGTTATGGGACACTGGTGCTTATTACAGACTGTTATGATCAACCCCATCATTTGTACCCTGTACCTAGGTACAGGGCAGGTAAAGTCTCAATAAACACCTGTGACTCACTTCTGATTTCTCCTGGGGTGATGAAAGTTTTAAGATAGGGGGGGACAGAGCCAACTTCAAGTGTGTATCTACTGTCTCCTGAGCATGGCTGTGGGCTAGTAAGAGTTAAATGATTTATTTCCTAAATTTTTGAACTGTGCTGAAATTTTTCTTACAATATCTCTGAGGTTTTCATTATCCACCACAGCATGCCTTTGTTTTCTGATACATATTTCATGCTGATTTTGTACAGCATAGCATATTTGCTGCAGACAGCCTGATATTATGTGCCCACATGCCTCCACTGCTGTGGTCTAGGGGCATTGCTCAACTTGCAAATGCAGTTATCACCATTTTTGTAGATGGAAAATTGGGTCTGAAGATAACAAGAGGATTATGTTCTCAGGTTTAACATGTTCATTAAAGTTCATTTTATGATCAGCATGATCAGAGGAAGAAGGCACAATGCAGAATGTTTCACCTTTCACCACTGAGAAATAAGATGCTGTGATGAAAAGGACAAAACAACCTGTGTGACCACTTCCCTTCCCTGCAAAATAAAGCAGCTCTCAACGTGGCCCTCATCTGTGATGGTATCTTTATTCAACAAGAGTTTGAAGGATCTTTATATCTTTGCAGATCTAAATCATTCCAAGAGTACAGCAAGGTCTTATTATGCAACTCAGTTCAAAGTCATACTACTATGACTTTGAACATTAGAGTAGTATGTTCAATGCTGTTCCCACAGATCCTCATCATGAATTTCTCCCTAGAACTTGCAGTACCTTTTTCACATGCCGGTCCAGCATATCCTGAAGAACAGTCACAATGAAAGAAATCCCAGTCACCAACACACTTGCCATGGGTGCCACAGGAGGCCGTCTCACCGCTCCGACACATTTCATCTGTAAGAACACAGCCAGGAACACTGTTCAGGGACTCTGCTGGGTGCTCTAAATCATAGACCTGGAAAAGATCAAAGAGAACCATCACATCAGGTGCCTACAGTTAACAGCAGTAAACCCAAGAGTGATTTTTGTGGCCCTACCTTACTATCAACAATGACATTGCGTATGCAGCCAACAAATCCTCTGAAGTGCCTTTGTGAATCATGGTAAGGCAAAGTCTTCTTAACTCCACCCAGTTGCAGGGGCTGATGGCCACTGAAGAACCTACCCATGTTGAAGGGGAGAGAAGGAAAGAATTAGTGGCATGCAAAATCAGCAGCTTGGCTGGTTTAACCACCCCATCCCTGCCTTTTTCCTTAGCTCTTTTGAGTACTTAGGTTTCAAGTTTTTGTTGTTGGTTCTTTTGGTTTTGGATTTTTACCTTTGAGACCCCGCAATCTCTCCAGAGGCTTCACAGGCAGACAGATCCATTTGGGAGTTCTTCTTAATGACACTGTCATTGTCTCTAACTGAGACATTCACGCAGTGGTCAAGAATCATCTTCACTTCCTAGACAAAGGTATTATTTACAACAATTGTATCCAGAGACATGCATACACTTTAATGACACTTTTTTTTTTTTTTCACTTAGCAGATGGGAGAAGAGTAACTAGCAATTACAGTGCAGGAAACTTTATCAAAATAATAGGACACTCCACATACAAATCTGGAAGGTTATTGCACATTGCATATGGCTAAGGAGCCACACAAAAGAAAAGGTCTGACTCTACCATAACCATGCCAAGTCATTGACACAGTAGAGGGAATATAACATTTCCTTGGAGATTTCTGCGAAACCAGAACACAAAGAGACAATCTAGCAGAGTAGAAAGTCTGCCAGGCTCCTGTCCCAGATCCTGACATGCCCTTCAGCTTTTCTCATGTGGGAGAGGAACATGGAGCCTAGCAGATGCTGTCAGCAGTGTTATTTCAGCAAGATATTCCCTGTACACTAAAGCATATCTATCTCCTTTGGGCTACACGTCTAAAGTCCCGTGGTGAGGGAGGGCTTTTCACTCAGAGAAATTCAGGATATCTCACTCAATCAGTCCAGGAAGCATTTAGCCCCTAGATTATCACAACTTTGTTGTCTAAGCAGCAGCTAGGATCATTAAACCAAGGGAATAGCGTGGCCATTTTCATAAATGGATCAGACTTCTCCATCCCTTGTTGTACTTCGCTGCTTCAAGACTAAGGGGACATCTGAACTGACAAACTTCTATCCCTGCTGTTTCAGAAGTGATGGAAGACTGATTGATAAATGAGCTCTACAGAAGGGAGGAAGGATTTGGAAGGAATAACTGGGTAAATGAATTAGTGCTTCCACAGGACTGCCCGTATTTACACTTGCCTTTCCATCATTTATAATTTTAATATTGTGCCAGCGGCGATCTGCAACATTAACTTTTTGTGACAGCTGCAGGAAAAGCTCACCAGAGCTGTGGCTCACAGTCAGCGACGGGACACCACCGGAGAGCTCTGCAAAGGAAAGACTGTTGTTGAACATTCATTGACCATGTTGCCACTCAAACTCACTTGAAACAACTCTTGCTGTTAAATTTTAGTTGGAAAAGTTCTTTAGACAGCTTTAAAAAAATCCAGCTTTTAACAGAGTACCACAGGTATACAAGCTGGGTATACTGGTTACCTGTTCTGCATTCTCATTACAGAATCAGAGAATCACAGAATATGCTGAGTTGGAAGGCACCCCCAAGGATCATCCGGACTAAATCCTGGCCCTGCACAGGACCATCCCCAAGAGTCACACCATGTGCCTGAGAATGTTGTCCAAATGCTTCTTGAACTCTGTCACCCTTGGTGCTGTGACCATCTCCCTGGGGAGCCTGTTCCAGTGCCCAACTGCTCACTGGGTGAAGAAGCTTTTCCTCACATCCAACCTAATCCTCCCCTGACACAACTTCAGGCCGTTCCCTCAGGTCCTGTCACTGACCACCACAGAGAAGAGAACAGTGCCTGCCCCTCGTCTCCTCCTCATGAGGAAGTTGTAAACTACAATGAGGTCTCCCCTCAGTTTCCTCTTCTCCAAGCTGAACATACCAAGTGACCTCAGCTGCTCCTCATACAGTTTCCCCTCGAGGCCCTTCACCACCTTCATACCCTTCCTTTGGACTCTCTCTAATGGCTTAATATCTTTCCTACATTGCAGTGACCAAAACTGCCACAATATTCAAGGTGAGGCCACCCCAGTGCAGAGCAGAGCAGGACAATCCCCTCTGTTGACTGGCTGGAGTTACTTTGCCTGATGCCCCCCAGGACACGGTTTGCCCTCCTGGTTGCCAGGGCAGTTCTGACTCCAAAAAATAACTTTCTGAACCTCTTTTGAAAAAAAACCCCTCTATGAACTAAGTAGAATCTCACCTTCACACAAACACAAATAAATACTCTGTAAGGTGCTAACCTAAAGCAAGGAAGTCTTCCTGTTCTTCAGGCTGCCCTCGTGCCACTGGTCCATGGTACAACAGAAGGCCATCGGCGACATCAGTGATAAACTCTAAGGAGATGCGGCTCTCAAAGCAAGGCTGAAGAGGAGGGAACCAGGCATAACCATGGCCTCTGAAGCTGTGTTTTGTCTGCTGGCAGTCTGGTCCATGAAAATTTGCAGCACATTTGCATCTGTTAAATAAAAAAATAAAAGCAAATATCTACCATCGAAGCAAAAGCTGTGAAGGGCTCTTCTGACAGCAGGACTCTCCACTTTAAATGCAGGAGTCCACGTTACCTAGGACACAGCAAAGGTTATGCACAAGCAAAACTTCCATCAAAAAATGTTCCCTATTGACCTGTTCATACAAACAGAACTTAGCTTTAGTTTAAAATGATAATATGTCTATGCAAGAGTATTCTGTGAATAAACAATGGAGCTGTTGCAATATACAAAGCCTGTGAAAACATCTTACCTCTTCAGCGTAAAAAAGAAAGAGAAATCTGCTTTTCATTAGGCTTCGTTATCAGCCTGTTTGAAGACTTGAGGGTGCAAAGGGAAAGCAAAGGAATCGTGGAATATCAGGTTGGAAGGGCCTCAAGTATCATCTGGTCCAACCTTTCTTGACAAAAGAATGGTCTAGACAAGATGGCCCAGCACCCTGACAGCCAAATCTCAAAAGTGTGCAATGTTGGGGAAACCACTTCCCTGGAGAGATTATTCCAATGGCTGATTATTCTCACTGTTAAAAATTTTATGCTTGTGCCCAATCAGAGTGTCTCCAGAAAGAGTGTGGAAGGTAATATCAACCAGAAAAAGTGAGAAGAGATCTGACATCTTCACTCTTATTGAAAGCTACTTGCTAGTTTATTTCCTTTACACTATCAAAAATAGATGCATGGCAATAACAAAACCTGTAAGTGGGAAAGCAAAGGAACAGCAGAAATGGAGGACAGGGAAGGAGATCAGCTGGTCTCCTTTTTCTTAGTTTCTGCTTCCCATAGATTACTAGTACCTACTGAGAGCAGAATGACAGGGGCAGGATGCAGGAGAAGATCACTCACAAAACTACTGAAAATGGAGAAGAAGCAAAAAAACTTCAGAGCTGAGCAAGTGATGGGTGGCAGAGCCTACCATGGGTTTCTGGGAGCAAAATTTCCATAGCTGATTACATCTAAGCAGCAATGTCAGACTCAGAACTTCAGAATGATAAGGGCTTCTGCAGCTTCAGTCTGAGTCCTGCCACCTCTACCAAGGGTGCTCTGAAGAGGCTGGCCAGCATTTCTGATTTCTTAGCTTGGGATGATCATTTTTAAGTAAACATGCTTAAGGCTGTCTTCTGGAAGAGTACCAGGCTCATAATTTTTTTCATCTTTATCCTATATTATCTATGAGATCTAATTTTTGGAGAAAAAAAAACGAGGCAAGGAATGTGAGGAAGAAGTTTTTAAGTGACATAAGAGATGTGATTAAAACGTTGAAGATAAAGTAGGCTGCACAAAATAAGCGCATTTTGCAGGGTGGGATTAATGAACTGGTGCAGCCTGGAAAATTCCGAAGGTTTTCCTGGAGACTATGGTGAACCTAAGTACATACCCGAAAGTAGAGATTCTTTTGCAAGACCTGTGCATGAAGCATAAAAAACCTCATATCTGCTACAGTGAGAAGACACACAACAATGCTTCTGGAGGCCTCCACTCATCCTCCTTACAGACTGAACAGGATGTGTTTTGTTTGCACACCAGACAAAGCTTTACCAACCTGTAGCCCAAATCAGTGTCCACACATGTGCCACCATTGAGACAAGGGTTTGTCTGATATGAGGAGCAGGAAAGATGAGGACTCTCCCGAGCTGCACAGCCACACACAGCATGACTCAGGACTGTCACAGACACCAGTGAAACACTTCCAGTTGTGGTTATGGTTGGTGCATGTTTCTGTTCATGCTTACTGCTGCATCCGCTGCTGTGAGTACAGTTTGCAGTCACACATTCATCAATGCCAATCTGGGTGATATTTATATCCAAGATGCTTTCCAGCTGTGGAGAACAATTAGTCTCATTCATCTCACTTTTCTACAGAGAGGAAACTCACGAATGACAGCAATGAAAACCATAAGTCTTACTTATTTTCAAAACTGGTTGTTATGCCACTTCCTTCCAATCTCACCCTATCCAGCCAAAGGCAGCTCAGTCTGGCATCTGTTAAAGCCAAAGCCAGGGGGTAAGTCAATGACAGCATGAGTATGCAGTTAGGGGGCAAAAATACTGTCATATTCATTAGAGACCAAGTGGATAAATTTCAATCACTGATGGTTCTACTGGATTATTTACATAGGATCTGAGCTGTATTTTTTATTTGAACTTCTATCTCAAAAATACTGGGAGGGTGGACAGGCACTGGACAATGAAGAGATACCTTGTCTGGCAAGAGTGAGTTGGTACAGAAGCATTGATTCTAAAATTGTTTCTAATTTCAGCCTCTATGTACCAACAGACATAATTCCAACAGAGCAAGTCATTTAACTCTTGTCATGCCTTTTAATTTTTACAAGAGGGGCAGGAACTTTACTAAATTGTCAACACACATTTCCAACCTGGTTTTCCTCTGGAGAATGCCTCTTTTATTGCTATAACCTCTTAGCTTAGAAAGTTGAAACTTCTGAGTGGTTTGTGAGTTTCAACTACAAAACATTTCTATGTAGAGGACTAAAAACTGAAACATTAAGACACTGTGTAGAAATGTAACAGCCAAAAACATCCTTTATACAGAATTTTACAGTCTTTTCAATAGGAAAAACATGTTCACAATCATAAAAACTTCTTGTGTTTGAGTGACTTTATATGTGTTTATAGGCTGGCTTTGAAAACATTCATATTTGAAACTTTGAGTATGATGCTAGAGGATTGATTGACTTTACTGACTAAAATGATCTATTTTTCTCACACATTACTCCCTCAGCCATTCTACATGTGCACATTCACTAGGCAATGGACACTATCTGAAAAGACAAAACAAGAAGATGCTGTGGTTTCATGTATAGGAGGGACACTTACCCATGCTCTGGAGGCTGCTACATTGCCATTGAGTTTTTCTGCTTTATAATAATAAGGTGGACCATAAACAGCAAACCAAACATCAATCCCGTGGGTTGGACTTGGACTATTTAATACACTGAAAATGTGAACATTTTCCAATTGGGCTGATATAATTTCTGAAAGCAGCTTCTTCATCTGGTAGTATTTACTCTGTTTTTCAGGAGATTGGGATATGAACTCCTCTGGTGTGATACCTGTAATAGAAGTTGAAAACCTGAAATATGTGTGTCTTGCAATGGTTGTAGCAAGGGAAGAGAGGAGCACCACAGAATGTCGCAAAAAATGGATTCAACTGCAAATTCAGGAGTACTTTCATTGTTAGGTTCTGAAATTTTCCATGCTGGCTTCTGCTAAGGGTATATGTTCTGAAACTTTTTTGATTTATATTAATTTCTTTTTTTTATTTTTTTTTTTTTAAATAGAAACATGTTTAAGAAGATTTTACTTTTCCGCAAAGGTTGAAACAATTTGTTGTATTTCAGGCAGACATTTGTTCAAATAGTTTTTCTTCTGAAATATGAATTGCTGTTTTGTTCAAAAGTTGGTGTAAAAATCAGACAAGCTTTTTCTGGCTGTCTTTTTTCTCCATAGATGCTCCTACCCATGCAGCATCAGATGACCATGCAAATAAACATGCATTTTCAAACCCTTACCTAGAAAACTATTAACTCTCATCCCATGGCTAGGAGCATTAGAATTCTAAGTATCACAGCAGTAAAATTAAAAAAGTAGATTTCAGTACTACGATCTGACCGTACTTGACCACATTGCTTACCTTTTATTCGTACAGAACCAGCATTATGGAGAGCATCATCTTTGATTTCCTTCACCGTAACCTTTACAGTTGAGATAACATCTGGCCAGACGCCATCAATGACTCTAACTCTTATGTTGTATGTTCCTGGTGGGGTTCCTTCTTTAATAGTCAGCAAACCTGAGTTATCATTAAGGATAAAGTACCTGTAATAAGAGTTAAGCCAAGGAACAAGCTATGAGAAGTTCAAAAGCTAGGTACTAATTATCATCACTGATGATTTTTTCTGATTCAACAAGGCCAAGTGCCGGGTCCTGCCCTTTGGCCACAACAACCCCCTGCAGCGCTACAGGCTGGGCACAGAGTGGCTGGAGAGCAGCCAGGCAGAAAGGGATCTGGGGGTGCTGATTGCCAGGAAGCTGAACATGAGCCAGCAGAGTGCCCAGGGGGCCAAGAAGGCCAATGGCATCCTGGCCTGGATCAGGAACAGTGTGGCCAGCAGGAACAGGGAAGTGATTCTGCCCTTGTACTCAGCGCTGGTGAGGCCACACCTGGAGTGCTGTGTCCAGGTCTGGGCCCCTCAGTTCAGGAGGGATATTGAGGTGCTGGAGCAGGTGCAGAGAAGAGCAACCAGGCTGGTGAAGGGACTCGAACACAGGTCCTATGAGGAGAGGCTGAGGGAGCCGGGGTTGTTTAGCCTGGAGAAGAGGAGGCTCAGGGGAGACCTCATCGCTCTCTACAACTCCCTGAAAGGAGGTTGTAGCCAGGTGGGGGTTGGTCTCCTCTCCCAGACAACCAGCAGTAAGACAAGAGGGCATAGTCTTAAGCTCTACCAGGGGAGGTTTAGGTTAGATATTAGGAAGAAATTTTTTACAGAGAGAGTAATCAGACATTGGAATGGGCTGCCCAGGGAGGTGGTGGATTCACTGTCCCTGGAGGGTTTTAAGATGAGACTGGATGTGGCACTTAGTGCCATGGTCTAGTAACCCCAGCAGCGTTGGATCAAGGGTTGGACTTGATGATCTCAGAGGTCTTTTCCAATCCTCTTGATTCTATGATTCTATGATTAGAGAAAGCAGATGTGTTCTCTCATGAAGGGACACAGCAGATAAGAACTTTTTTGCATTGCTTCCTGTTGGCTCCTAATGACTCTTCATGAGTATATCATGAAGGTTTCTTTCTGCTGCTATGCTGTATTAACTGTGTAGGAAGACTAAGGCCGCAACAGCCATAACTTTGGAAACAGTGCAGATTCCTAGTGTAGATACATTCATTGAGAGTGACACCTGTGTTGAAACCTCTGAATGGCCCATGTACCTCTCAGCCCTAGTCACAATCCAGACACTCCTGTGTGTGTACATCCAATACAAATAAGGCCTTAAAACTGGTGGTGACGTGGAAATACCAACTCTCCAGGAGCTTGGATGAAGAAATCTGGAAGTTAATGGGTATTTTTTCGTAGTGGCTCACTGATACCGATTATGGGTGTGACTGAGCAGGAATTTAGAACAGCGTTCTGGCCCATGAGGCAATGGGAAGGAGGCTGGTTTGGCATGCAGCCTTATTTACTGCAGCCTCACACTCAGAAGGGCTTTTGGAGGTCTACACACAAGAAAATGTTTTTGCACTTCTGATTTAAAAAAAAAGGCAGTGTAATTACTTGTTACAATTTGGGGGGGGGAGGAAGGGTGTTGGGGCAAGTTTTCTACACAACTCCCATTTTTCTCTCCAAATACCTTGATGTTTTCCCTTCAAATTGGTAGATTTTGTGATCCCAGTCATCAGCGTCAGGGGCACGGACCTGGCCCAGTACAGTCGTCGGGAGAATACCTGAGAGGACATAGCATGTAAGTGGCACAGTCAGACTTCTCACATGCATACAAACAGGTTGGTCATTTAAGTTTTACTTTAGACTGAAATCTAAGACCTCTACAAAAATATCTGTGTTAGTCCCCGAAGATGTGTGCCAGTTTGCAAATGCCACATGGTGTCCTGCTCATTGAATATTTGCTGTACGGCTACATAGATTTAATTCTACAGGTGGCTGCAATGAAAAGCAATAGGAAAGAAAAAAGAAAATCCACCTCTAGGAATTTTCATTGTTTTATCTGCAGTATCCAACCAATTTACAAAGTGGTTTAGACAGGGATGGGTGTTCAACAGAATAAACAACCAAAATGCAGGCTGGGTTATAAAGGGAAGAAACAGCGGCAATTTGGTGGAAATTACAGCAAGATAGAGAGGATGCCCAAAACACAGTAACCAGGCTTATTTTGAGTAGATGGTGAGACTTTGAGGTGAGATGGAAAGCAGCATGTACTCTGCTGGTTCTGCATCCTCTCAGCAAAGCTCACAAATTGTTATGTTCTGGATTTACAAAATCTATTTCTCAGGAAAGGTCCATAGGTGTCCAAATTCACAGATCTACTGAGTAAAGAATCAAGGATACACAAAAGAGAGGATAAATGTGGGACTTTACCTTGTGACAAAGACAGAGAACTGAGGGACTGCATGTCAAAAGGAGATAAAACTCTACCTCTCTGGCAACTATGGCAACATTCATTGGATATTTTGCAGGAGATAGTATACAAGATGTCCTGGTGTTTGACTCTCACATTATATGAATGTAAGGTACAACATGATAGTTGCCTTCTGATTCTGTCTCTCCTTAATATTTTAATTAATCAATAATCTGAAGTCTTGAATAATCCCTCCCAGAAATTAACAGTATGGATGATTTTAACCTTTAAAGAGGCAACTAAAAGGGGATTCAGGACCAATGAAAAGGTTTGTTCAAGCTATAGGCAGAGTTTCTCAGCAAAGAGCAACCAAACTTGGTTTCAACTTCACGTAAGCTGAACTTAAGAGTGATCATGCAACAGTGTTTCAGTACAAATAAAGGTCAACAGCATCCACTCGGAAGTTTCTAGTGTGTCCACAATGGGCAATCTATTTAATGTGCTATCAAACCACAAGATACACAGCAGAGCAGAAGAGGAAGGAATGACCTGAACTAACATGGATGCAAGCATCCCAAAATATTTTTACCTGTGTGGTTTATTTTGTTCTTGGGCTTATTATATAATAATATAATATTATTATTATATGGGGACACTGGATCACAAGAAAACTGCTAACTAATTGCTAAAGCAAGAAGGGAAAGATGCTTCTCTCACACTGCCTGCAGCTAGCATCCACAGAAAATTCCACCATAACAGCATTTGTCATCTTAAGACTTAGATGAATGTCTCAGGCAGTTTACATGTGAGTTCAGCTTAAGGGTATTCATGAAAACTCAATTCAGTCCACAGGAGGAAAAAGGCTTAAGGAGGAGAAAGAAGGTTCTCAGCATTCACACTCATCTCTTTTCAGCAATATTATGTACTTTGGTCATTTTTTCCCCTGAAAAGTTAATGCTGCTGGAAAAATGCATCTGAAACCCAGAGATCATTACTCAAGTCTGATAGAAACATGTAAAGAATAGCAGCCAGTTATGTTCTTCCTTCAAGGCTGGCTTGGTTTCTTCCACAAATCGAGTGGCCCAGAGTCCTACTCTACACACCTACTGCTCTCTGTTGGGCTTTAAGCAAACTTCAGTAGCATCTATAATAAGATTTGAGCTTACGTGGAACAGGACAGAGTCTTCTGTGAAACTCACAGCTGCCTCTTTTGACCTTACTGTCATACTTAGAAGCAAACATCAGGGAGTGATTTACCATCATAGCTGTAAATGAGACATTCCATGTGGCCAGCAGAGTGCGGGTGGTCATTTTGGTCCCCGATATTCACAGTCAGCGTGTTGGTGGAGCTCATTGGTGGGATCCCACTGTCTGTGATCAGGATGGGCAGGTAAAAGGCCTTGTGCACTTCCCTGTCAAAGCTATGCAGTGCAGTGAGCAGTGCACTTCCATTGTGAAAGTCCTGTAAGTTGAAGTTAGTCAGACTATCAAAATCGCCGAGAAGGCGAAAGGAGAAAGGTGCTCCGTTCGCAGCAGTGTCTCGGTCCTTTGCATACAGCAGCGTGGAGGTCTCGTTCATTTGGACAACCTGTGGAGAAGCTGTGTTTTCCCAGACCACTGGGTTATAATGAGCCTCAAACTCTGGCCCATTGTCATTTACATCCTGCAGAGTCACTAAAACGGTGGCACTGCCAGTCAGAGGGGGCTGCCCCATATCAGTGGCAATGACAATGAGATGGTACTGTGTCACTGTCTCATGATCCAGAAGCCCTGAAACCATCAGCCACCCATCACTAGCCAAAGAGAATTGGCCAGCTGGGTCAGACTTGTGTAGCAGGTGGAAAGAAAACCTTCCGTTCAGGCCAGAATCCAAGTCAACAGCAGAAACCTGAACAACTTTGGTGCCAACTGGCACATCTTCCCCCAGTGCAGCAACTTCATAGAACTGGGGGTAGAATACAGGAGCATGATCATTTGAATCCTCCACATAGATCACACAGTAAGCAATGCTGAAGAAATTTGTATCCTCTGCTTTCACAGTCAAATTGAATACCCTCTCATGAGGCTTCTCAAAGTCAACCTGTTTTCGCAGCCGGATAAACCCACAGTTGTTCACTTCATCTGTTTCAATGGAGAACTTGTGGTCATTGTCCCCATCAAGGATGCTGAATGTCACCATGGCATTTACTCCCTCGTCTCTGTCCACAGCAGACACCACAGCCACTTCAGTGTTAATACTTGCATTCTCAGAGACAAATGCTGTGTAAATCCTTTGCAGGAAGATTGGAGCATGGTCATTAACATCAGTCACCAAAATAGTGGCAGTGCCTGTCCCAGTGAGCCCTCCTCCATCTCTGGCCTCAACCACTATGAGATACTTGTCTTCCTTCTCCCGGTCTAGGGACCCAAGCACAGTACAGATCGTGCCACTGACTGAGTCAATTGAGAACAAGTCCAGATTAATTTCATTTTTGACGTTCTGAATGATACTGTATGTTAGCAGAGCATTCATACCAGCCTTTGAGTCATCGAGGTCCACTGCTGTCATTTCCATGACAGGAGTGTCAGCCGGAGCATCCTCAGGGATGTGGCCCGTGAAACAGCCATCCAACACACAGAGGAAAAGGGGTGCGTTGTCGTTCACATCCCTCACTTCTATGATCACATCTGCAAAGCCAGTCAGTCCTTCTCCACTCTCATCTGTTGCAAGAACAAGAAAGCGCCATGTTGATCTCTTCTCACGGTCTAACCTCTTATTTGCGCTGATCTCACCTGTGTTCTCATTGATGCTGAATTCATTACTGGCCCCCTGCCCATGCAGGGAATAGTTAATGGCATTTTGATCTGCTGCTTGGTCGGGGTCTGTTGCAGAAACCTGGAACAAGCCACAGCAGGGAAGTGTTTATGTAAAAGAAAAGAGAAAATCTCTGTTCTCTTATTGATGGAAGCTGGTATTGTGCTGGCTAAATAAATACCATGCATTTTAACAGCAAGCATCTATTGGTTTGCATCATTCAAGTACTCTTTCAATAAACATCATGCACATCTAGAGAAACAAAAAGATGACATTTAAGCAGATTATTATATTCTATTTCACAGTATATTTTGGAAAGAGAAAATAACTGTAGGAAGAATCAAGTGGAAATAATAGCAGATCTGCTGAGCAAATGTTTCTTATGAAACTCTTTGGATCTGTAATACAAAGACAAGAAGGGTCTGTTTCTCTCTGAGCAAACAGAAGGCTGTGAAAACAGGCCATACATCCAATCTGATGATCAGCACAGGCCAGAGAGAACTCCCAGCTGCTGATTTGCATCCAGGGATTGTTTGTGACACTGCTAGTTTGGCCAACCAGGAATTGCTCTAACAGCAAGCCAATGAAAATGATTGAGTTGGGGTCAAAAACCAATCCCTGGTAATGTTTATTTGGTAGTATGCATTACATGCAGGAGGTACACGTGCCAATCATGCTATGCTTATACAATTACTCAAAACATGCCAACTCTGCTTTGTAAAGGAAAGGCATCATATTTTTCAACATTTAGAATCACAGAATTTTAGAATGAGGTTGGAAGAGACCCTTAAAGTCATTAAATCCCACTGTTATTTATCTTGATTAAGACATCAAGTCCACCATGCAAATTCTTTTTGTTCTTTACAGAAATTTGCTAGCTAAGTCCTAATATCAGGCTTCACTCACCCTAAAGAAACTATCTTTTTGGATTTGTATGAATGGATGGGATTGAGCTGAACACAAAGTCAGGTTTTGCCCTGCTTTGTGCAAACTGCTTTACCTTTAGGACAAGTACAGGCAGATCTGTGAGCTCCTCCGAAACACCGCCCTGGTATTCATTCTGAGTGAAGACTGGTGCTTCGTCATTCTTATTGACAACACTGATGATGATAAGAGTGTGGTTTTCCCATTTTCCATCAGAAGCTACAAGCCTGAGCTCATAATGTTGTTCTTGTTCATAATCCAGAGGCTGAGCAATGAAGACAGTTCCAATCTCAGGTTCCACATCAAAAACTCCTTTCACATTTCCTGATGTGATCTGATACCTTAATTTGGCATTTGCACCTACAAGAGAAAGAAACAATTGCTGCCTGTTCACCCTATGAATGCTCAATCCAGCTATGCAGTGGACATGCATCCAAGAGCAACCTTATTTGCCCAGATTGTGTGCGTGAGATAAAACAGACACAGCCACAAACACAATGATATAAGGATGCAATTTGAAGGGTTTGTGTACGGTAGATTGTGGTTTAGGTCTGCATTTATGTTTACAAATATAATTTGCAGACATAGACAAGCACCTGTCGCTTGATAATGAAGAAATTGTATACGTCTAATTTGTTGTGCATTCCTTTGCCAATAAAAAAAAAGTAACATACTATTAAAATACTAGAAGCTACTTTTACTCATTGTTTCCTAAGCTTCATTTAAATTCCTTAACTTTTTTTTAAACCACTGGGTGGTGCTAAAATATAACAGAAGTCCTCTATTTTGAGCAAGAACTCATCTCAGAACATTCCACCTGTACAACAGCAGTTGTTTGATTGTTGCAAAACTTTTAAGAACAATAACAACACCAACAAATTGTTTAGTGCTTCCTGTTCACTTATTTGAAAAGGTAAAAAATACAGGACATTGCATTCCCATATAGAAAGTAACTTCCCAAATCAAATAGGAAAACTGCTAGGAATAGAAAGAACATCCAGCATTTCAAGTTATAGACAGCTGTGGATGAGAAGACTAGTGTGGCAAGAAACTGAAAAGGTTTTGCTCAACATTACTGCTTGGAAGAGCTCAGCTGCCTTTGCAGCAGGAGTTTGAGCATCACTTCTACTCACTTCCGTCAAATTCTCCCAAATGCAGAAACTGGTTTCAAATGGCCTCTTAACATCTCCCTCATGGGCAGTAAGAGGCAGAGGCATTACAGCACTGCCAGTGGAAGAAATGACCAGCTCCCATCTGCTCCTGGCAACATGTTCCTCTGGTCCTCATTTGGACTCTGTCACCAACTTGCCTTCTTTTTTGCAATGAGTTTGCTTTTCTTGAGAAAATTTTACTGGCCCAGCTCATGAAAGCAGCAAAAAAGCCACATCAGAAGCAAAGTCAGGGACTGACTGGTGGTACATGCTGTTGGACTGGCTCAGGCCATCTGTAGGGGCAGTTTCACACCATCAGAGCTGATGTCAGTGTGAAACCAAACAGAAAGTCTGGTTTTCCCTTCCTTCCTGACTTCAGTTCTGACCACATCATCCCAGATTATCCATTGTTTGTCAGATTCTTCCACTAGCATATTTAACTAACTCACCATATTCTCTAAATCATGAAAAAGTGCCCAGGTCTGGTTTTCTTGCAATAGTAGTAAGTAAACTGACTTCCAGAAAGATCTGGAAAGCACAGGATTTGGCAAAAAGCAAGCACATACTCAGGAGTGACATTTTGTTACCTCTTATGAAGTTTAGCAGTGTTGTGATTCCAGGTGATTTCATTCTGTCCCAAAGAGATTGCCAGCTAGCTTAACCTTTGCACTGAAAACCTGAGCACCTAATAAAAGAAAATGCTCACATGTGCCCAGAACTTCTCTCCTCACTTTTACAAATGCTTGAAATGTGTAATCATCTCCTGGATGCAGAGATTTGTTTGCCCATGAAGGAAGTAGCCCTACACACAACACAAATTAACATCAAAAGGACTTGAAAAGATATGCAGGGTCCACTCACCCTCATCTTCATCATCTGCTGTTGCTGTCACAACAGGACTTCCAACATCCCTGTCCTCATCTACGCTGACCTCATACACTGACTGAGGAAATGCCGGAGCGTTGTCATTCACATCACTGACAAAAATCCTTACGTAGGCTGTGTCTAAGAAGGAGATACAAGAGGAACATGCAGACTAGAAACAGCAGAGGTGGAATACCTTGTGTTATTTGTGTTATTCCAGACAGCTCACATGCCCCCCAAGTCTGTAGAAGTTAAAGAACTCAATCTCTGATATCTTTTAACATATCCAGAATTCCTTAATAGTTTTACCTGTGTTGGGCTGCCCATGAACACCAGGTCTAGCAGATTCTGAAGAGTCCTGAGACTGAACTTCAATCAAATAAGAGGCTCTTTTCTCTCTGTCAAAAGATGCACGGGTGGAAATAATTCCTGTCTCAGGTTCGATAGTGAAGAACTGGTAATCCTCATTAGAATCTTTCAGTATTAAGTAGTGAATCTAAAAAGGAAATAGTTAAGAGAAGTTAACATTTTCAATTTTCAGTTGTATGTCCAAGTGCTGTGACCTCCCCTTCCTCAGTAGCCTTCTGGATCTGTCTGCAAAGTAGAACACTTGGAGGAAGGACAGATCATCTGAATATGATTTTCTAAATCTTTTGTTTGTTTTTATATAAAACCCCCAAAACTTTCAAAGAGAAGAACACCTGTACAGGTGATATCAAGGCCCATCAAGCCCAGTATCCAATCTCCAACAGTAGCCTGTAGGAGCAGTTAAGAAAGACCATGAGTAACAGGACAGAGAATGTATGGAATGACATCTTCCCTTGTGTCTCCTCAGCTTCTGCAATCCACTGTGGTTTTGATCTCAAAAAAAAAAAAAAAAAAAATTGGAGCTAACTGATAATTTGAGTCCTGTTCAACAGGACTGACTAAATGAAAACTTCCACTGATGAAAGTTATCCACATTTTTGCCTTTATTAAAACTTGTTCTCTGAAAAGAAAAACATTTCCATCCCCACCCCAGGTCATGCCCAGAGCACCACCAGGCAGTACTACCACAGGTTGCTTTCAGAAGCTGCAAAATGACAGTTCCAGAACAGTAGATCTCCACTAGCCAGAGCTTCTTCACAGAAGAGCTAGTAAGATTTTTGGAAGTGGCTCAGAAAAATACACAGAAAATGAGCAATTTCTTTCAGAATTCTGCCTCTTCCTAGGGTTGGGTCATTATGACAATAATGGTCAAATGTTGGTTTGACCAACCATTTGACCAATGATGGTGAAATAAAATGCTATTTAATTGACCTTATTTAAATGGTGGTGAACAACTGACAGTAATCACTGACAATAAATTAAAAAATGAACTGAAGAGGCAAGAATTTGGAAACATGGCCTGCAGCCACATCCACTTGCCTTGTCATGGGAGCAGCCCTGCAAATAATGCAGCAGTGTTTTATCATGGTTGCTGGATCAGGATTAGCTGCTGTGATGCAGGATCCGAAGGTCGTGAACAGCATCTTCTCTGCCTGCCTCCCAAATTATGCACATCAGGCACATGTTAGACAAATGCTTGACAAGTGCTGTAAGAAGTGCTGGTGTCTCATTACCGTGTCACCTGCTGGCTACACATTCTCACTAATTAATACTAAAACTTGACTACAGTGAGGAAAAAATTGGATGTAAGGTCAAACCTCTCCATGTAGGCCAGAATCCAAGTCCATGGCTAACACCTGAACCACTGATGTGCCAACATCAGCTCCTTCTGGCACAGACACCTCATAGTTAGAAGACATGAAGAATGGAACATTATCATTGACATCTGCAAAAGGAGGTGATGAAGATTATTATAAGAAAATATTTGAAGACTTTGCTTTACTGTGTTGATTTTTTTCCCCCCTACAATTGTATTTTACTTGGAGAAAAAACTCACATTGTTCATAGTAAGAAGCAATCCTACTTTGGGTCTTCCCATTCTTGCAGTAGCTGACAGGAGGCATTTTTAAAGACATTGAGCAGTTTCTGGAAGACAGTGGCCTAATCTCAGCTAAGATACTAGCTAAGGATTTGACCAGCAATATTCTTACACTAAATCCATAAATGCCAGGACCAGGACTAGTCTGTAAAGAGCTGGTTATCTACAGCAGTAAGTAATTTCAGTATTTTAATAAGATTAACATACAATGAAAATTAAAATTGCAGTCTCCACAGAGTAGTCAAAGAATGTGTTTCCTGGCCTTTGCAGGGCGGTATAGGCAGTGTTATGTTATGTAACGATTATTTAGGGTGCAATTACACATTAACCTCCCCTCATCTAACCACTGGCCAATGTCCAAAGGAAGCATGCTGATCTTTCCATTCCTATTATCCTGCTCTAAGCCATGGGATCCCCTTTCCCACGAACTGGATCATGAGGTCCTATGTTGACAGTGTTCATTTGGTTGCTCTTAGTGAGACTGAATTTCTTGAGAGAAAAGTCTAGCTGTGACCTGACATGCTCTGCAGCTCTGTGATCATCAGATCCAATGCAAGGCATGTGGTGAGATTATGCAGGTGAGGGAAAGGAAGGGCTGGCCTCATAATGGCCACCTACAGTCAGGTCAGATTATGCACGAGGCAAAGCCACGTTAAGCTCTCATCAGTGCTGGTCTTGCTTGCCTTCCTTGCCTGACTCCTGTGCAGACCCAAACTGGAAAAGGCATGCCCAGTGTTTTGGAGGGTCAGTTTCTGGCACATTTTCTCCATAAAACTGCTGTGTCGGACCAGGTGAGCACAAGGGACACGCAAGAGAACCACTGCAGTACTGACTCAGATCCAACTGCACTGGAATCACATCCTCCTGCTCAACCCACGACAAATCAGCCCAGGTTCCTCTTTGTCTGTAAGATGACTAAACTCAGAAATGCTGCACAGTCCCCTACATCTTTTTGCACTTCTCACAGTTTAACAGCCACATTTGAAGGAAGTAATTTTCCTGTGTCATGGCATCGTGCCAAAACAGAGGAGCTGTAATGACAGTTCCTTGGCTCCATTTCTCTTTGTCAAGTGCAGACAAAAAAATTAATGTCTCATCCTGCAAACCCTGAAGCACACATTTTGTTTTTACTACTGCCACATGATTCTGTTAATTCTAACATTTATTTGCAGGACCAGCATCTTAAGTTAATTTTTTTTTAAGTTGTCAGTGTGGGCTCCCATAAATCCCAATTTTCTTTCTCTCTTATGTGCATAATTGCCTGTGGAAACTTCTATTCTAAAAGTCTATTTATTTTCCCCTATTTTATAGAAGAGAGTATGTCTTGTTAGAGAAATGTTTCAGCAAATTCACCAAGCAAGATAAGAAAAATAAGATGCTATAAAAAACTTCCTTTTCTGTGTACTTGTGTATAAATAAAGGACAATTCTGCATATCAAATTTTCTGGTGGTTATTTCTTGCAAAGTTGTTTAACTTGCTTTGTTGTCTCACTAATGTATATGTGTATGTGTAAATACTTTTTCATATAAATACTAAGTTACTCAAAAAGGGTTTTTCCTTGTGAACAAAATGAATTTTCTGACAAATTCTAATACCAATAACTGCACTATAGGAAAAACTTCTTGGGACAGGGTCCATAAACTATAAAGAGACACTGACTGGGGGGACTTCACTAATTCATATTTTCATCTGAATATCTACCTATCAAAAGTAACTCCACTAATGCTTCAAAAAGCAGGGATTAATATCAGACTTCTATCAGGTTTTATGTGGATATACAGGAGCAGAGCTTTACAAAAAGATCCTACTATAAGGAATAAATTTTTGAAAATTGCACCTATTGTAAGGACCCTTGCAATTTTATTTCTAGAGCTTTAATCTCAGCGTGCAATAGACAATTCTGTATGTAACAAAAAACCCTAAACAGATATCCAACAAAAACCCAGCCTATTTGTGCTGTTTCTCTTTCAATAGCACGGACTATTTCCAGTATTACTCATTTCCTTTCAATGGCTTGGGAACAATTACTAGATTTCTCCTCCTATCAAAAGAAAACCTTTCTAATTACATTTATAGAACCAGACACTAGTGTTGCCTAAACATTCAGACAGCCCATTTTTGCGCTATCACATTTCCACATTTGACTGTGGTACTTAGAAATCATCTCAAACAGACCTTTTTGATGAACTGTATAACTTTTTACAGTACAGAAATGTACAAAGCATTCTTAGGTGGCTTGGCATTTCATAAATGTTTCCTTAATTCATGGCATTATAGTAAAAATTACAGTAATATTGTTCTGAATGAGCTGTTCTAACAGCAACAAAGCTTACCTGTTATGTTCACACAAACAGTGGCAAAGGAAGCTAAAGGAGTCATTGCTACATTTTGTGCCCGGACTGTCAGGGTGAAAAACTTAGTTGTCTCAAAGTCAAGTGGTTCAGCGACTAGAAGAGAAGCAGATCCATCAGCTCTGTTTGGCTTCAGATAGAAACGAACTGGCATGTTAGTCTCTGGAACTTGACCCTCTTCCAGATTATACGTAACCCTGGGATCACCAAGAGGGGATGTGGCTTTGATGGTCTGAAGAAAAAAAGAGCCACCACATATGTTCATGAAGCACGGGATTGCAAGTATTACATGTTCAGTTTGATGGCAAGAACATACAGGCATGGATATCCTCCAAGAACGTACATGCCTGTACGACATGAATAACAGACAAAAGAAAAACAGTTTACAGAGCTGAATTTCATTTTACAACGTTTAGGTTGGATGCAGGTCTTTAATCAACAAGAAATTTACCTGCCTGTAAGTGCGCCAAGCAAGAACTGCATCACTGGCTAAAGGAAATCCCTTCTTTCTCCTCCTTCCAAAGAAAAAGCGATCCAAAAGGAGACCATTTCTCCACTGAGTTGTACATTTTACCCATCAAGTTACAGGAAAAGAACCTAAATTGTTTGCAAGTCCTTGGATATTACATGCAGGAGGAAGAAGGCAGGAATTATCTGGCAATTTATGGAAGACACTGTCCTTAAAGAGTAAGTCTGTATGGGTTAAAAAGGAATTGATTTGAGTTAAAAAAAGCCCAAAGCAAATTACAGTCATTCTATGCTGTAGTGCTGAACCGAGAAAAGCTGCAGGAAAGAGGCGGGCAGGTAGCACAGTCCACTGAGGAGGGAGGAGTGAGGAGCTGGCCCTTGGTGAGAACACTCAAAGATTTCCCGCGCTGGCAGGGAGCGGGTTTTGCTTCTGTGGGAGCACATCCTGATGGTCATTGGTGTAAGAAGTCATTGGGAAAACTGCTGCCAGCTGAAATGCCAGCCTATTCTGCAACAGGTACTCCTCACAAACTCTAACAGGACACACAGCGGAGAAGGCTGACCAAGGAACTGCGATTCAGTAAGGTTGCAGAATGGGCAGAGCACAACAGAGGAAGAAGTTGAAATGAAGAGGGAGGGAAGTAATGGCATTTTTAACATACCACTATCTTGGTGTCACGAATGGTGTTTTCAGGGATGGTTACCCAGTATCTGTTCTGCTCCCACCGTGGTGGCTGGCTGAGTGCATTAGTGACAGTGACTGTCAGCTCCACAGTGCTGCTCCTGTTCCCACCATCTGTCGCTACAATATAGCGGCTAATGCGTGTTGTCTATGAAACAACGAAAATAGAGGATATTTGCAAACCATTTTGTACAAACCAAGAGATTGCAATTAACCTTCTGAAATGGAGGGGTTGGAGGCTGCTCTATTCCAAGCAGAGTCTTATATTACCTGGGGTAGTTGGCAGTTCACGTACACCCAGCCTGTGCTGGGGTTGATCTGGAAGTATTCCACTTGATGCTCTAACATTGAGTATGTGACAGCAGCATTCACACCCTGGTCACTGTCGTGAGCTGCAACACGGAGGAAACTCATCCCCACTGGAGTGTCTTCGCTAAGGAAGTCTTTGAAAAAACAAAGGTGGTGTCAGCATGTCTGCTCTGGTTTACCAGGCCATGTGTGTAAAGAAATACCCCTGTAAACCACCATTTTCCCCTTCATGGGAGATTAAATGTTTCTGTAATGAGGCAGCTTACACAGTATTGTCACCAACAGAGTGTCTAAAGTCCTCTTTTAACTTCCCTGTCCCTCTCCCCTGCCATGCAGGGTTGTTAAGCGAGCTGCTGGTGATGCATATTTACTGACACTGCTGCTGCCAGCACTTGTGCCTCTCCACGGCAGCGCTGGCAAACCCCACAGCTGTTTGCACGCCTGCTGCTTCAGATCACAGCCCAGGCTGCTGGGCTCAGCTGATGATAAAGGCAGGTTGGCATCAAAGGGAATTCTGTGTGAATTGAATTAATCCTGAATACGAGTGGTGGCAGCAGCACTGCCAGTGGGAGGCAGTAGGTAATCGCAGAGTATGAAGACTCAGGTCACACTGAAGAGACCTCCAACACCCCAGTGTTTTGGAGAAGCCCCCCCAGGGCAAGGGCAATGATAATTTTATACCTGTCTTTTTCCTTAGGTCTCACTCCCCGTTCCCAGCAATAAGCTGACACAGAGATCATGTCTTTGTGCCCATAGTTCTAAGCAGACTGTTCCTTCTTTGAACCTGCTTGTGTAATCATCATCTAAAAATCTGGTGGCAGAGAGTCACACATTTGAAATGCTCATTGCACAAAAGAGTAATTAAGTTTGTCTTCCTAAAGCCTGAATCCTGGAAGGGACACCGACAAAATGATGGGAATGCATGAGCAGTTGATTTTATATGAAGCCATTGAATCCCTTCTGGCTGTCTTTCTTCCTCACTCCAGTTTTTACACTGCTCTGATCTGACTTTGGTCTTGTTCTTCCCTCCATTCTCAGCCATCCTGCCCCAGTTCCTTCTCCAGGCAGCTATGGATGCTTGCTTGGTCATGGTTGAGAGCTGTTTCCATGCACTAAGGCTCCATCAGCTCCGTGTATTGAAATGGTCCTGACAGGGTGAAGGCTCATGCACTTGCGTTTAGACAGCCCAGTCAGTCTATTTAATCATGGCTTGTTCAGAAACTGTTTCATATCTTTGATCTCCCTTGTATGTGTCTCCTTTAGCATTTTTGAGATGGGACAATCAGAATTGCATACTACTTATAAACTGGGGTGGTCATGTTTTCTGTTTTGGCATTCTCCCTCAACATCTACAGTCTGTGGCCTTGGAGCAGTAAAACTTTAAACCACAACAACCACTATCTCCATGAACAGCAATTAACTTCCCTTAGCCCCTGTGTCATTTAATTGTCCTGGGATTCTTGTCTCTGGTATGTCAGGAACAGCTAAAGCTAATCTCAGAAAAGATTACCAGAACTAAAATAGATTCATGGAAATTGAATTAATTGCTAAGAAACACTGTAAAATACCCCTTCTTTTTGTGTTTATGCTGTGTTTAATGGTCAAATTCTGTTAAATTGCATTGTAAGAAAAAATACAAAATTACTCTCTCATCTCATGTGCTTTGCTTGCTGGTGTTAACTCTAACATTTACTATACCATCCCTACTGCAGGGAATTAAGCATTTCTTTAATGTCTGTTTTGCAGGCAGGTGATAAGATGCATGGCTAAAAAAGGTATTTGACCAACATCCTATTCCTCCATGCTGAGGAATAAAGAACCAGCAGCTTCCAGAATGAATAGAAACCTCTGACTAATGGCATTTGATCCTGTCAGAGAAGGAGTTATTTTTAATTCTGTGACGTACAAGCATTGATTACTTATGTATAGATGTTGGGAAAATGCTGTGCATAAAGTGACCTCATTATCTGCAGTTTCACCATCACAAAGTGCTGCCTTTGCTTCAGGACCTTTGCTGGTACCTCGTGTTCATGGAAAAAGAAAGAAAATCTGCCCGTTCCTCAGAAGTGCTGAATCGACCATAATTACCAAATGCAACCTCTGAGCTTCACAGCTTTTGAAGTAAAAATACTGAGCAGTTTCACCTGAAGGACATGTCTGACAGTAGAATAGAAAGGTTCATCATCTTTGCACAAACATTGCCTTTACCTCAGTGACTCGTCTGTTCTGCTCAAAAATATTTCTCAGAGATCATTTCTACTTGATTTCTTAGTGCTGCTTTGGCCAGGCTTGCAGAAAACACTGGTAGGAATGTAGAAATGGCTATTCCTAATCTGCACATTTTAACCAATTTGGCCCTTGGAGTTAGTCTCTGCAAGATACTCCAAAAGATGCAATACAATTTTCTTTCTGTCCGTCTGCATAACTCTGAAGTGTGGATGTATATTTTGCCTATTTCCTAGCAGGTCACTTTTCCTCCTTGTTAAAATCCTGACATACAAACATCCAACCTGTTTTTGAACCCTGCTGAAATGCTGGCCTCCGTGATGCTGAAGAGAACTTACTTATGAGCCACCTTCATTTTAGTAAGGCATTGGTCACCACTTTGCCCTCCATGACATTTCTATGCAACTGGCAAACATCTCCGAAATTGATTTTTTGTTACATTCATCAACAATTTTTTGCCATTTTGAGGCAATTATGTAAGGAAGGGCCTGTTCTAGTCCAACAGCTAGAGAGTATGCCCATCATCTGTGGATAACATTAGAGAGTCCAAGTGTAATGAATTGTAGGATTCTACTGGAGAAGCATCAAGTCAAATTAAATGAAAGACAAATGAAAAGTACATTGTGTCACGATGAAAAAGGGAATGTCACCAGGGCAAACGGGAAAAGCTTCCTCAGCAGTACAGTTACAGGAGGCATAAGGGGCTCCCAACCAAAGGCAGCCTAGAAACCAAGGATTTAGGGCTGTTTGGTAAGAGATAAATGCTGGTTCAGCCTATTCAAACAGAGGTGCTTTGCGAAAGAGACACTGATGACAATTGTACTTCTAGTCAGGGTTGATGAATTCCTGGCTACGATGTCATGTTTTGTTTTGAAACACAAAGTAAAGATTCGGCGTGGAGAAAAGCTGGGCAGGGAAAAGCTGCAAAGCGAAGGGATCCTGTCTGCCTCATCTCTAGGAGTGAAGACTGTCAATGTTTTGAGAACTGCAATGAATAATTCTCTGCATCAGTTCTCTGCATTTGCACTGATAATGGGTTAAGCAGTAACCGGCTTAGTGGGTAACAGAGGAAGACTGGTCACCTAAAAAACTAACCACTGCTGTAAGAACTACTAACCAGACTCATGTGGCAGTTCTGGGACAGGTAGTTAAGCAACACTCACACTGATAGCGACTGTTCTCAAACTTGGGGTTGTTGTCGTTGACGTCAGCGATGAGGACGGTGATCTGACACACACCGATCAGCGGCTCCTGTGCCTGGTCGGTAGCAGTAACAGACAGCACATATTCCCTCTGCTTCTCCCGGTCGAAACTCTGCGTGGTTCTGATGACTCCTGGGAACACAGACACTTCCTGTTCTGCACGTCACAGCCTCGGGACTGAATTTGCAGACAAGGATCTGCACACCTCCTGCACAAGAGGAAGCTCTGACTGCATGCAACACAACTGTCAAGCTTAATCCACACCAACCCTGCAATGCACATCTTGGAGAAGAACAACTCCAGTTCTCCATTCTCACCTCTCCTCACATGTCACCTGCTGCCAGCAGTCAACAGCTTTCTTTCCTGCTGCCCTGATAAGGAACTTCAGTGTGAGTACCTTGTACTCACATGGCTCTTGAAGCACAAAGGGTTTTCTCCTTCTCATCAAAAGGTCTCTCTAAGGTTTATTCTGTTGATAGTCAAGTAACTGAATCAGCTCACTATTACTTTGAGGAAGAGTCACACCAGAGAAGGCACAAGTGATGTGGTCAAAGTCATGTCTACTACAGGAGCTGGAGGCTGTCTCATTGAACAGGTTAAAATTGGCTAGCTCCATCAATCACATAGCTCCATGGATAAATCAAACCATTTTCTCCAAATTTTCCATTTTTCCTCCCTACTAGCCTCCCTGTCTCTGCTATTTTCTTCTGGTTACAGATTTCAAACTGGTCTTCTTAAGGTCATTTCCAGAATTATGTCTCTACGATCCTCAGCTCCAGAGTTCTGCAGCTGTGTTGTAGGCCCTTTCAGTCTCCTGCACAGTTCTGGACTTTTTACTGTTTTAACTGTAGAAACTTCAACAAAATTTATGACTTTGTCATTTGAAATACATCATACATCAAGACATCGTTGCCCTGTTTTGGTGTGAGGGTTTTGCCTGCATTGCACTGGATCTCCTATTTGTGCATGAAATGAGAGATAAACTCTGGTCACACTGAAGGGAAGAACAAACTCAAGCTGTTTAAATCACACTTTCTGCTCTGCATTTTTATAGCTACACTTGGTCCAATAGAAAGATAAGTGATAGGTTTTTATCTTCTTATTGAACAGGGGTTTGTTTCCCTACTTAATTTGCATTTGGGGCCCCCAACATAAGAAGGAAGTGGACCTCTTGGAATGAGTCCAGAGGAGGGACATGAAGATGATTGGAGGGCTGGACTATCTCTTCTATGAAAACAGACTGAGTTGTGATTTTTCAGCCTGGAGAAGGCTCAATGGAGACCTTATAGCAGCCTTCCAGTACCAAAAGGGGGCCTACGTGAGAGCTGGAGAGGTTCTGTGGCCATGTATTGATAGGACAGGGGGTGATGGCTTTCAACTGAGGGAGATCAGGATGAAATTCTTTACTGTGAGAGTGGTGAGGCACTGGCACAGTTCGCCGAGAGAATCTGTAGGTGCCCCACCCCTGGAAGTGTTGCAGGCCAGGTTGGATGGTGCTTTGAGCAACCTGGTCCAGTGGAAGGTGTCCTTGCCCACGGCAGGGGCCTTGGAACTAGACGATTTTTAAGATCTCTTCCAACCCAAACCATTCTATGCTTCTAATGATTTGAATCATTACAACCTTAATTTAATCTAATCTTTGTGCATGGCTAACCATATACTCTGAACATTATCAAGGGTTTATCCTATAAACTGTTAACAGCTAACCCTGCAGTTACACTGCTAAAGCATGAGCCCACATGAACACACTCATACAGTGACATTTTCATTACAAAACGATGTCATTTTCATTTTACCTCCGTAACCTGAAGCTACTGACCTGTGTCTGGGTCAATGCTGAAGCCTAGGGAAGCTCCGTCTCGGTGCATTAGCCCATACTTCACCTCTCCATTGACGCCAAGGTCTGCATCATAGGCTTCTACCTGTAGCACATATGTGCCTGGAGGCTGATTCTCCAAAACCCAGGTGCTGTCACTGTAGTAAGCGCACTAAAAATACACCCAAACATCCGACCCTAAATATTACACAGAGCCACATGAAATTGCTGCACAGTGTCAATGTTTTTTTTTCCAGCAGGCCTGAGAAAAACTCGGAAGAAAATCACTATTATTGCTTATCCTTAGAAAGAAATCAATCTCTAAGGGAGAGGAAGGAAAAAAGGAGAATGGAGACTTTACATTTCCTGTGTGAAGAAAGCTGACTGCTGTTCATTCTGCTCTGCACACACAGTCCCTTCAGCCTGCCAGCAATCACCAGCAGCTAAGGCGAGTCTATAACCCCAGTTAGGGATGGGAAAAGAGTATCTGCAGAAAAATGTCTCACCTCTCTGAAGACAGGCTTGTTGTTATTAATGTCGTTAACTCCTACAATAACCTCAGCAAAACTGCTGAGAGGGGTGGGTCCCCCTGAGGCGTTGTCATCTATTGCAGTGATGTTCAGGGTGTATTGTGGCCCTTTCAGGTTGGGTGGTGGGTTTCTGCGGAGCTTAATGATACCTGAATTTGGAAGCATAAAGTGTCATTTTAATTTACTGGGTAAACAAACAAAATCAAGTGAGCATCACATTTCTCTACCACTGTATTTTTGGTTCAGTTTTCATTTTGGTTGCAAGGCATAGGAATCTGTCATCGTAGCCTGCACAGCCTTGGGCCAGGATCTCAGGTTTTGGTTGATAGTTGTATAACAACCATCATATCAAAGAACTAATCCTCACTGATACAAAGTATTCCCAACTGCAGATTATACAAATATGGTGCTTTCTTATGGTTTTTGACATACAGGAGAAACAGAGTCAACAGAGATTAGATGGTAAAGAACCGTGTTCTAAAACGTCTTTCCTTACCCTTCTGGCTATCCAGTTCAAAGTTGCCCTCCTCATTGCCTCCTGTAATCAGATACAGCAGCCCATCTCCATCAGGGTCCTCTGCCCGAACAGTTGCCACTAAGGTGCTGGGACCAGCATCTTCCGAAAGGAAGGTTCTGTAACTGATGGACATACAGGAGCAATGGCAGCACATACAGTATCAGAACAACCACTGCCATGTTACCCATCAGGCAAGATTATAAATTCATTATGAATGGGGGTTTTTTTCAAGCTTTGGACATGCAATCAGGGAATCTTTAATTGGCTTAAGATGCAACTTTAGTATTCTTTGTTCAGCATAGGGTACTTACTTTAGGACTGTAATCCTGCACTTTTGGTATACATAATTTCCCATGATCTTTTGGAAGATATCAGTATGCATCATCCTACACTGTACTGCAAATCAGATCATATGCCTCCTAAAGCTGATAAAAAGGACTAGAATCTGTCATGATGTGTTTCTTTTGTCCCTATATATAAATGGAAAGCATCAGATACTACAGAGATGAATGTAAGTTGATGTTTTGTAATTAAATGTATGTATGTTTTGTATTTAAAATATGCCCATACTTCAAAGCCGTGCAAAGAATAGAAATTGCACTGATTTGGGACAGGAAAGAAAAAGGCATCTTAAACAAGTAGGGCCTCATGAAATTAGCTTACAATACAATCTGTTGATGCTAAAATTAAGTTTTAGTGTTTGCTAACCACCATTTTTATCTGTCATCTATTTATACATGGATAATCACTTAAAGATCTAGAAGTAAAAATCATTCCCTGCATAGTCAGGTCTTTGATTTATTCTGTTGTCCCTCTGTAAATATGAAGTGAATGTACTGGTATCACAACTGGTGTGTTATTTCTTTTTTAATACAGTCTAGAAATTAAAGTCCAGCTACTAAAGCCTTTCTATATAGAAATTACCCTTCAGTTTCATTGGTACTTATAGTTGCACAAAACAAGAAGTGACCTTTTAGCCAAGTATTATTAAGGTTACGAATTTGAACAGCATCTTTTAAACCCAAAGCAGGAGTTCATGATGCCTTACACAGGCTGGGAGAAGACGGGAGCCTCATCATTCACGTTGGCCACTCGAATCCTTACAGACGCCGTCCCTGTTCGAGGAGGGTGTCCTTTATCAACAGCTATCACCACAAACTCATACATATGGTTTGCTCGCTCAAAGTTCAGCCTCTGGTTAGAATTGATGATCCCGTGATGCGTGATGGAAAAATCAGTGCTCTGGATGAAGTACGTGATCTCAGAGTTGGAGCCAGAGTCGCAGTCTGTTGCAAGTACTAAAGAGAACACATTTAACAGACCAGTCATATTGTAAAAGAGGTTTGGTTATGCTATTTCCTATGAAGTTGACTCTTTGTTTTTGAGAACAGGCATCACCTAAATCTGTTTCATACATAGAAGTCTCTTTTTTATGGTTAGAGTCCGGGAACTTAGCAGGAGGCTGGGAGTAAAAAATCAAAACAATTCTTCCATCCCCTTCAACACAGCCTGAGTGATCACAGTCAGGTGAGTTTGCAAAAGAGCTGTGATCCCAATACTGCACAGCATGTTTTGTACAAATAGCAGTCAACACTGGTAATTACCACACAATCAATATGCACGTTGGTTGAACATTATCAGTCATAAACTGTGTAGTCACTCTCTCTGGGGACGCCGTTCAAATTTAATTAGCTTCCAGTTATGTTAAAGATAAAGTAGTTTTTAATTACCTGGTGCTTCAAGGTACAAAGAGTGATTAAACATTCCTCCCCGGTAAGTGTTTATTCAGTATGTTGGGTGTCCCATCTGCTCAGAAGCAGCAAATCAGCACAACAAAGAGCTAGGGCTCACAGCATGGCACCAAGTGTGATTTTTAAGAGTGGGAGCTCACCTCTCCAATTACCCTGCAATTTTTCTAGCCGAACAAGGAGGCTTCACATCATACCCACACTGGTATTAAACAAACTTCTTATTCTACCAGTAGGATGCAGCCACTGCAGTAGCACACAGACTTCTGGAAGTGGACCAGTGACTGCAGTGCGTGGACATCCTGGCAGGCAGCTGCAGCATCATCCACAGGTGAAACAACAACCTGTCTCTATCAGAATATTAACTCAAAATAGGGAGAGAAAGATTTCAAAAGTACACAAATACTGTTCTACTTATTTGCAAATAACCTCACCTACATCTGCCTGTGGAAAGTTACTCATCTTTTTTGCACAAGGATATTTAGGGGGATTGTAATCCTTTGTTTAAAATCTCTCCAAATCCTGCTGTGTGAACATGTGTGTGTGTTACAGACAACAAAAGCAGGGGCTTCAGAGTTTGTCACTCTCTTGCTGTACTGAAAGACAAAATATATTAAAAATTCAAGAAAGTTTGAAATGACTGTGACTTAAGTCTGTCAAATTTGGTGGTTAATTATTGTTTTTAGAAAGACATGTTTGACTTGAAAAGTTCTGATTTAGTGTACAGTCATTAGTGAGTCATTGTAACCATTCACAAAACTATATTTTATGTGCTTAACTATCATACTTCCTTTCAACCAGATGTTTTCTGGCAAATAGGGAACGTGACAGTTACTTGTACATGACAGAAACATGCCTTACTTCCAAATAGCAACTGGGAATTCTATTCCCATTCCATTTAATTTCATCCTGCAAAATGATGTGCATTACAACGATATTTTGAGGATCATATAGCAGCCACAAGCAGGGCTATGTTGGCCTGCCTGTGTTCTGAGCTAGCTTAGTGCAAGCCAGTTCCAGCTCAAAGCCTCATGTGTTAATACAAACTTGCCAGATCCAACTCTAAGCCTTGCTCTGCTGGCATAGTGATGAGGCTGAAGGAGCACACTAATCCCTGCTGACAACACCCCTCCATGCTTTTCACATCATAGCATGTTTTCATCCAGAAATCTTAAAGCACACACAGTGAGCATAAACCTTCCCACATTGAGTAAGCAGATGGATTGACTCAGCATAGCATCTGCACTACAAACACGATACAAGCCAGACTTTGAGTGTGTTAAAATAAAAATGGTTGACAATTAAAACCTACATTTACATCATCCACAGTTTTAACAAATGCCACATATCACACTACCTTCTTTACTGCTATCAACAGCAACTCACTCATGCCCAGAATGGCAAAGGCTGTCTTATATTTGTATTTATTTTTGTTTGTGGGACATTCTGAGGTTGCAAAATCCACCCCTCAAGGAACTATATCCAGGGTAAGAGCAGTTTGCCTTTTTTTTATCCCTGAAATAATACTTTTTTTAGCAGTCAGAGTTAGTGGCACAGATCTCACCCGGCACAGGGTACAGGTGACTGCCCATACGGCTTCCTTGCAGCCACTAACAACCCTGCCCAGCCCTTCAACAGCAAGTGAATGTTCACACACTCATTTCCAGTGATTGTCACTGTACTTCCACCTCACATTTTCTTTTCTAAGATAGCTCTTTCTCTTGAAATCTTGCCCATGTGGCAAGACAACAAAATGGGATGCAAATGCGCAGCTTTGCCATTCTGCTTGCTTGGGACATGGTGCATACATTTTTCCCCCATAGCTGAGAGCATTTTGATCAGCTTTATAAGTTTCCTGGAGAGAAGAGCATTCATCTCTTTAAGGAAAATCACATGCTTAGGAATTTTAGGAGTTGATCATTCTGACCAACTTCTTGTTTCCCAAGAGCCATTAAACCAAAAAATGAAGTACATCAAGCTCTGAACTCTCTTAATAATCATTTAGAGAAAGCAAACCTGCTTTATTCCCCTTATACAAGGGAATCTAAGTTTCTTATCACCACCACGATCTGCAGAGTTCAGCTCCAAATTTAGGAAATTTTCATTATTGGCTTCAGAAGACATGTTAGACGTGTAAATTTTTGCCAAGTCTTGCCTTGGCATATCCATTTTCACACAGTTCATAACCTCCAAAGTCTCAGCCTGTTTTCCCATTACTACCCCAGTACCTACCTCTACTTTCAGTTTGAATGCTAGACGGTAAGCCTGTAAGTGTTCTCCCTGTTTCAGGCAGAACACAGCTGTGGCATGTATCACAACACATCAGACTACTTCAGATCTTGAGACATCTTTGAAGGCATTTAACCGACACCAGTAAAACAGGCTGGAGAATGGGCTTTTGTTCCCTGCCTGTTGGTCTCTGAGGACTGACACAGGAGATGCAACATCATCCAAGTTCACTTCTTTATTTGTGCAACCATGGTATTTCCCTGAAGTTTTGTTTGGAACTTGGGGCTGAAAATTATTTCGAACAGCTCTGATCTTTCAGCAGGATACTATTCTAGCACCTAAAATGTCATCTGTGCACTCAGGTTTTATGTGCAAGTGTCACTCGGCTGTGTTAAACACAGCAAACATGGGATGATGACTTGTAAGGCACAATCATAAATATAAGTTAACAGGCTTTCCAAAGTTTTCTCCTTTAACACTTTGCAAGTCAGTTATACAGCATTAATACTTATTTGATAAAACTAGCTGCCCATCTAAAAAAAAAAAATAAATTTTTCTTAACGTGTTAAGAAAAACTAGTTGCAGCTGTGTCTGGGACACAAAAAGATTACTAAGATTAGTTAAAAGACAGCTACAACATTTAAAGGAAACAAGCTATGGCGATCCACTAAGTCACTGTCTATCAGCTGCTTTAATGGCTCTTGGGTACCACAAGAACCCTCCTTGGGCACAGCACAGTGATCCTCACATGAAGACACAACTCTACTTCCAGGATATCTAAAAGCCATCTATTACCTCCAGGAAAGCTGCCATCCATGTCTTACAAAGGCAGTGCCTGCAGAAGTGAGCACTTCCTCATGGCAAGAACATGAAAATGGAACAAACTAGCAGGTCTGTGGCAAGACTGAAAAGAAAGGCAGTGGGATGGTCCTCACCTTGCAGTAGAGATGTGCCGACAGGAATGGTTTCGGGAACATTGTCTCTGCTGTAAATGGAGCGTTGGAATTCAGGAGAACAGTCATTTTCGTCAGTGATATGGACCATGACCTGAAACAAAAGGACATGCTGAGAGGGGATTTTAGCTTCTAGACTGCAGAAAATGGGCCCCTTGTTCTGGACACTGCCGTGGCAGTCAGTGCTTTTACAGTGCTTACACCTCCAATACTATTTTTCTTACACTATTCCTGTATCACAGAGAATTATTTTCTTCTCCAGTTCCAAGCAGATGGGAGGCAAAGCCAAAAAGAAATACCAAGTGGTATTTGCAGAGTGTAGATCTTGAACCTAAGTCAGAGCCCAGCTTTCTTCCTGTTTTGTAAGGTCCCCTCCCTCCCCAGCATCCTCACAAGTGTCCTAGGCTATCCATCCGTGTAACTGGTTCCACTAGCAAGCTGACAAAGATTGCAGAGACAGTGGGTAGGATGTGAAGTGATTCATGTACCTCAGTCACGCTGCTGAGAGTGCTCTCAACTTCCATGGCTTTCAGTAAGAGATGATAGAGATGGTGTTCACTTTCGTAGTCCACAGGGTGGGTCAGGCTGAGCTCTCCGCTCTCTTGCCTCACCCTGAAGAGCCCAGAGGGATTTGTCAGCAGAGTGTACGAAAGAGGCTGGCTCTGGAAAGAAACAGCCTCAACAACTGCTACTCTGTAAAGAATGAGAGAACAACTCTTTGCTTCCAAACAACAACAACAAAAGCTGTCTCCTTAGCAGCTAGAGGAGGAAGATGAGGATGAGGAAAGGTGCCTTGCTCCCTCTCTGTTGATGCTTGGCTCAGCTTGCACTCAGACTGGAAACCCCTGTGCGACAGAAAGTTGACCTACCCTCTCTTCTCTCATCAAACTTATCTGCTGACATAGCAGGGCTGGGATAACAGCCCATTTTAACCCCACGAACATTAAAACATCTTTTCCTTCCCTATTGTACCCTTCTAAATATTTGACAGTAGTGACTGATTTACCTTCAGTTTCAGAGATAAGTGACCTACTATACTTCTGAGGTTTTTCTGAAGTTGCATATTCAGAAAAGGAACAGGTTCAGAGATGGATGGGAAACCCATGAAGCACAAAGCTTTCCAGATCCTGCTGTCCACCTTGGCAGGACATCAAAGACATGTTTGCCTCCACAGTGACTTATGTTTTGGAGGTCCGTCTCTCACACCAGTCTCTGACCATCATGACAATACAGTTTCAGCTCATCTCACTGGAAGCTCCAGGGAAGGAGAAAAATTTCCCTCCTCCTTCTCATTCAGTCCCTTTTTTGGACTAAGTGGGGCATCTCCAGCAATTTTTCCTGCTTCATCAGCTTATTCTGATGTCTCCTAATCCTTAAAGTAGGAAGTACCCTATGGCACTGCTCCACCTGCTACTTGGTGCCTTAAAGCCCATTCTGCTCTCAAGCAGCTGAGTAGTGACAATAAAGCCAGAGCCAGCTCAAGAGCATCTCCCCACTGTGAATTGGCTTAGCTGCTCTTCACACAACAGCAGAGCCCCTTGGAGACTCAGCTCTCTCTATTTGCACTTCACACTGGTGCTGTTATTTCAAGAGTCTGGCAACAACTTGTCTTCCTAAAAGTTTAAATTAAATGGGACATGAACAACTCCAAATCTAGTTAATTAAAAGCCTACTTTTCAAGTATTCATTCATATCTCCAGGAGATGCATAGCCAGTAGTTTGGCTGTTCTAATTCACGATGCAATGCGCTAAGACCCCAAAAACATTAAAATAATTCCAGCATCCCAGACTACATCCCATGTTCCACACTGGAGACTCTGGAACACCAGATCAGGCATAACTTCTTTAAGAAAACACAATGTTATTTTAGAATTGTAATAGGCAAATGCATATGTGTAGCCCTGAGAAGCAAAACTACAAAAGTTTCGCTCTATTGTGCTCTCTCCAAATTGAAGCTCCTCTCAGACTGCAGGGAGGGAGCTCACTTAACAAAGCACAACTTACTTTTCTCCTGCTGGAGTATTTTCAGGGACAAACACACTGTAGGACATGTTAGTGAACTGTGGAGGTCGGGAGCCTGCCAGGATAGAAATGGAGGCGTAGGGGCTTTTGTTGCCGTACTCATCGGTGGCTTCCACGGTAACCACATACTCCTTGTTCCACGTCAAAGGCAAGCCAGTCGTCATGATGATGCCAGTGTCCTTATCCACTTGGAATCGTTCTTCACCACCTGCCAATACGTGCACAAAGCTGGTCTCGGAAAAGCCCCACAGCAAGAACATTTCCATCTTCACCAATTTAAGGTAAGCTATCCTCAAATCATCTGCTTATGCCCCGGCATGCATTTCATTTTCCTCTCCAGTTGTGTACCTTATATTTCACTCACACTGTGTTCTGATGACAAATGCAGTGTAAAAGAGACAAGAACACATAAGAAATGGAGCATTAAGTTAAAACCAAAGCTGCAATCAATTTAAAAATAGAAGTAAAGCGAAGAAAATGTTAACAAGAAAGATTCCCATCCACATAACTCTTACTTAAAGCACTTCCAGCTTCTACTTTCTGTACCTTCTGTATCTTCAAGGATTCCCCAAGGAAAAAAATCTATCAATTAAATTATAAAATGGTAACTCGCTAAGAAACATCTGCAACTTAACAGAATTTTACCTTATTCCTCAGAATAGACCTACCTGCAATGAGTGTGTACGTTATCCCAGCAGTGGCATTTTCATTGTTGCTGTGATGTGCGACAAGCTGGTAGACAAGAGTGCCCTTTCGTGCATCTGGATCCACACGTGCCAGGTAGGGGTATGGGTACATGCCCCAGGACAGGAGCTCATCTTCTGGGGCAAAGAGTGTCACGTGGCAGAGGTACCAGTCAGTATCTGCAAAAGATGCGTGGATTTCTGGACAGCTTGTTCGCAAATTTTCGTCAGGAATTTTATTTATTATTCCTGTCGCAAATTCATCAGGAATCTTGCACTGCAAAGAACCCATACAGAACTGATCACAGTATTTTTACCTCTAGGGAGACCTAAGTTCAAGCTTTTTGGACTGACATCAAGTTGCTAATAGATGCTAAAGGTGTATATGGGCTTCTTGAAGAAATGTTCCTGAGCACATTTGTGTTCCAAAAGTGGCTTTGGGATTTGACTTCAAATCAGGACGAATATATTACTGAAATTATTATAAAATAAATTTGAATGAAAAAATAAACTAAATGTAGAAAGGGGGCAGTAGAAAAGTACATATGAGAAATGCATGTCTTCTGCCTGAAAAAATGTGGTCACATACTTGAAAAAACTGCACTGAGGTTGCAGGTCTGTTAAGGACTACACCAATATCAAACAAAACACCCACCAGTGTACTTGTGTCTCATACAGGAAACCCTCGACCTCTGCCTTCAGCCAGGCCACATTTCACACAGGATGGAAGAAGACAAGAGCACATGGGCAAAAACAGCACCAAAGGCAAAAAATAAGCTAGAAATTCCAAATAATTTTAACTGTAGACCTTGGGGATCTGACCCTAAAGAAAAGACGACCCACAGATAGAGACATCTGCTGATATGCAAGACCTGTATTGACGAGCAGCCTTTACCCCACAGTAAAAATATATGCTGGACAAATTTCCCAGAGGTCATCATTCCCAGGAAGGAAAGGACTTAATTGAAGTTTTGTGGGGTTTTAAAAACATTTAAAATCATTTAAGACATGGTTTCTTCAGCTAGAGGAAATTCTTAGATTTCATGGTTTCTGGTTTTCTAATATGCCAACACTGCTTACACAGGAACATTGGTCAATTTTTTTTTCTCTGTATTGCTGTGTAAGACAAGGCACAACCCACAGTATGAACCAGTGGCTCATGAGAGCAGCTGTAGTTGTCACTATTTTATCTACAGCTGAGAGGCAGGGCTGAGAAACACGTCTTAATTAAGCCAGAAACAGAAAGTGTCATCTTGGTACGGCCAAGTAACAGAATGAAAACTTTTAGAGCATTTAAAGATATTTTTGTTCATTCATTGGTCTAATTCAGGTAGTTCTAATTTCTGCAGAGATGAATATCTAGTCAAGTGTTTTTCCCATTTAGATAAAACTAGAGAATTATTTCAAAAATTATAATTATACAGATTATTCCTTAATATTGCTTCATGTAGGTGATCCAAGTGTTAAATACCAATCAATAAGGAGGTCCTAATCCTGCTGTAAGAATGGTGAAATCCAGTTGAAGTCAGCCCTAAAACAGAGTTCTATGTTTTAAAAAAGACAGACAAGGGGAAAAAATTTCACTGAGTTCAGGACACCATACCAGGGGAAATACATGTGTGGTTCAAATTAATCATAATTTTCTGGGCTTTTACAAAAACTTCACCTTCCCTCTCTCTGAAATGTGTATTTAAGTAGAAACATAGAAGAGTTTAGGTTGGAAAAGGCCTCTAAGATCATCAAGTCCAACTATTAACCTGGTACTGCCAAGTCCACAACTAAGCCTGGGAATTCCATCCCAGGAAGTGGATATGGCACTTGAAAACATGGTTTATTGCTGAACATGGTGGTGGTGTTGGGTTGACTATTGTTCTTGATGATTTTAAAGGTCTTTTCCAACCTTAATGATCCTGTGATTCTATGAAACCATGTCCCTTAGTGCCCACACGCCTTTTAGATAACTCCAGGGACAGGGACTCAACCACTTCCCTGGGCAGCCTGTTCCAATGTTTGACCACCATTTCCATGAGGATTTTTTTCCTTATATCCAATCTAAACCTCCCCGGCACAACTTGAGGCTATTTCCTCTTGTCCTGTCACTTGTTACTTGAGAGGAGAGTGACGACCCCCTAACTACAACTTCCTTTCATGGAATTGTAGAGAGGGATAAGGTTCCCCCTGAGCCTCCTCTTCTCCAGGCTGAACAACCCCAGCTCCTTCAGCTGCTCCTCACAGGACTTGTGCTCCAGACTCTTCACCAGCTCCATTGCTCTTCTCTGGAGTCACTCCAGCATCTCAATCTCTTTCTTGTAGTGAAGGGCCCAGAACTGGACACAGACCTTGAGGTGTGGCCCCACCAGTGCCAAGTACAGGGGAAGAATCACTGCTCTGGTCCTGCTGGCCACACTATTTTTGATACAGACCAGGATGCCCTTGGTTTTCTGGGCCAACTGGGCACACTGCTGGCTCATGTTCAGCCCTCTACAAACCTTAGTAAAATTGTGACACTTAGCAAAGCCTTGGATCACCTCCTCATGGGATGGTTGAGGTTGGCAGGTACAGCTGGAGGTCATTCTGGTCCAACCAGTCTCAAGCCAGGCTACCTAGACCTGGCTGCTCAGGACCATGTCCTTATGGCTTTTGAATATCTCCAAGGAGGCAGACTCCAAAACCTCCCTGGGCAATCCAGTGAACGAAAGTTCTGGGGAGCGGATTTCAAGAAAGATGTGGACCAGCTGGCAAGTGTCCAGAGAAGAGCCAAGAGAACAAACAGAAAACATCAAGAGAGCTGGAAAGACCTGCAGATTTTCAGGAGACTACAAGAGACAAGCCATCAGTGCTATAAGATGCTGAAAGACTGATGTATGAAGTCAGTCAATTGTTCCCTAATCTGCAAACCAAAAAGTAACAAAGTCTCATTCCCAAGGAAGAGATTGGCATTAGATGTTGTGGGTGGGATCTCACAGCATATTTTTAATTCTAAGGAAAATGGAGCACTTGATAGCATCCAGAGAGGTGAGACAGCATCCATCACTGAGATCTTTAAGACCTGACTAGACAAATACCTTCTGGCCATCACTTTGTTGTTGCAAAGCCTGCCTCTAGGCAGGGGCACGGTACCAGCAAGACCTTCCATCATACATTAATTTCCCTGCCTTTCAGCTTTTCCATCTCATTGATTTCTGAGGCATACATGTCCACATGTCACTCATTTACCTGCAGCTTGAGGGAAATCATAGCATAAACATTCTTTGGACCATGTGTTTTACTTTACTGTTTGCTTAAGGGTAAGAAGTGAGGGAAGGAGCAAACACCACTCTAGAAACATCCAGCACCACACATGAAAGGAAAGACATGGGATGAGGCCAAACCTGGAGGGCTGTGGTACAGCAGCAAGGAGGACTGTCTTTCTGCAGCTGAGACCTGGCTCACTCCTTCATGCCCTCAGCATTTATTTCAGATTTTCAGGCTTGAAGCTGTTTCCTCCATGCAAGTAAACAAAATTTAAATTGAAGCAACCTACAAGCATGCTGACAAAACAGCCCGGGTTATATGCACACAGATCAGAGCTGTAATTCTAGCAGGGAATAAGTGGAAGAAAAGATAGTTACAAAGAGCAAGTCCAAAACCCTAAAAAAGCAGTGTTGAACATGGTCTGGAGACTAACAGGTCGGTCAAACAGCACTAAATTCCCCTATCACACAGAAAGAGCTGTTCAGAAGCAGCACTATGAGTATGGACATTTCTGTTCTAGTAGCTCCCCTTTGCACACACAACAGATGCGAGCAACTCAAGGATTTTAAGGTGTTACAGACACATGACAATCAAATACTATGGAAAATTATCACATTGACTTGAAACAAAACAGTGAAACAAAACCAGTCTTGGTAAAGTAGGGTTTTTTCCCCAGCAATGCTTTGTTTTTTCAGCTGCCATAACTGCAAGGGCATTAACAGATCAAGCCTACAAAATCAATAATGTTTTATTTTGTTCCTGACACAACCACAGCATCCTATTAAATCAAAGTGCAACATCACCATGTTGCAGCTCACCCACTTTGTCAATATGAATCATCCACTGAAAGGAAGGAAAAAATCAGGAAACCAGGCTCTATAGCCTGTGAAACAAGACCATCAACAGGATAAGACACCTGGCACCACACATTGGAAAGAGTCTTGATATTATCAGTCTAGAAGATAATATTAAGGTGGGTTGATTTTCCTGGAGATACTGGCGTATCCCCAAGGCTTCAGCTTTAACTCACGCTAACATCTAAGAAAGGCATGTTAACAAAAGGATGTCAACCAATCACCAGTTAAGAGGAACCTAAGTAAAAAGGTTAGGATGTAGAAAGTGCAAGAATGGGGCAACTCACCGCAGAAGCAGTGATGAGCTGTGAGGTCTCTGTCTTTGAGGGCTAAACACACTTCAACAGACCAGAGCAGATATACCTGCACCATCCTTAGACAAGAGCATGAAAGCTAAGAAAGAACTGGTAAAGGTTTTGAAACTGCAAGTTTCTTGCAAGCCTGTATCAATCCCTCTTTCCTTTAATCATTAGTTTCCTCCCTTAACAAAAGGAGGAAACACGATAGAAGTAATTTTCCTTTCCTGAGATGAGGATTAGAGCTACACTGGCTGATGTGGATTTGGAGGTACTAATGTTGGGAAGCTGAGAAGTAAAAAATGTGCATTAAAAGTGGTAGTTTATGTGTTGCTTGTATGCCCTCTGGCAAATGAATCATTTGAATTTAAAAGGGACATCATGGTATTTGAGGAAGTTTCTGAAGCACCAGGCTTGACAGGACACAACGTGGGATGTCTACAAAGCCCCTCATTGTGCTCTCAGGCCACACTACTAGTCTTCAGTGGTAGTGCAAGACATCAGGAGTTTGGCTCCTTATGGAACCACAGCCAGGAAATCTACACCAGAGAAATGGTTACTATAATGGTAAAAGACCCTTGTCATCTTCAGGAACAAAACACCAAATTAGTTTCAAATGAGCTGTATTTCCTCAAATGAAAAATAATGTAATTGCCAGAAAACAGCAGATGCACTAAGTTAATAAACTTCTCTCTCAAATATCATACAAAATTTTGTGTGTATTTGCACATAAATATCACTCCCTCCAGAAGTTCTGTGAATTCTTGTCCTATAAATTTGCAGTTTTCCTTAAAAATTAAAAGAGCAATTTTTAAAAAACCCATATAATTAGATATACTGAAGCATATAGAAAGATCAGTGTATTTAGTAGAAGCAAAAAGAAAGAAAAATATAAAACAACTCATGTTTTCAGGCTCAAGTTGCCTTCAGGCTCCAGAGCTCCCCTCAGTCAGGGCAAGTCTGGAGGCACCAGAGTAAAATGCTTCACAGGCAGCAGCTGCCTCAGGGAACACTGCAGCCGGAGCATGATGCATTAACACTGCACTTGGATGTGAAATAGGCGGATCTGCCCCCTGTTTCCAAGATCTGTAGCAGAAACCAGACTGTCTGCTTGCCACAAGAAATTGGACTATTTTTCTAATGTTTAATGTTATAGTCATCAGAGGTTAAAATGTGCAGCTCGTGCTCCAGTCTCCTAAAGATATGACAGATCTGAGGAGCCTCAAGAAAGATCAAGGGAAGGAAAACAAAGGGGATTTGTGCACGAAGGCAAGAGAAAACATGAGACAAATTGGAAACCACAATCCTTTGAGTTTAAGGATACTACATTTCACACCTCCTCCCCAACACAAAATGATTTAAAGATAAGCCGCTGACAATGATGAGTATTTCCCTTCCCTTAGCTAGCAGCCCTATCCCCTTGAAGAGGCTCCAGTGAAGAGGACAGGGAGACAAGACCACCTGCTCTTCTGGGAAGCAGAGAAAAGGCCTCTGGCTGCTATCACTGACATTTCTTCAAGTCAACAGGGCTAGAAAAGGGCTGGAATCCCAAGCAGAGTCATATAAACCACAGGCGTGATGGCCTCAGGCTTAGGCACTGAGAGGCAGCTTTTATGTTCCTTTAAAGCTAAAGACAGTCAATTCTCCTTAATTTTTAAATTTCTTTTTTCTTTCAAGCACTTTTCACCTTTTTTACTCAGATTTTGTAAGCAGTATACACAGGAATAATCTAATTAAGGATATTTAAGCTTACAATAAAATGTCTTATGGTAGTAATTAATCTTTAAACAGAGTCCATCATTACTCTTGGAAATGCTTTTTAGCATTTTAGTGATACTTCTTGTGATATTTACACAGGCATGCTGTCCACTCTGCCTCTCTCTCCTGCCCAAACTTCTGAGTCTGGTGGCAAATTCATTCCTACAAACTTGAACATCAGCAGCTGGCCAGAAGATGGGCATCCCAAATAAAGGTGTTCACTGAGGAAGAGGAAAAGAGAAAGCATCTTTTCCTTGGTCTCGAGGAGTAGTCCAGTCAGCAACACCTACGGTGCTCATGCCTCTGCCCCAGCATGAGCTGTCACCCCCACTGGCAGAAGTGCAGGGGCATGAAGGAGCTCTCACAGCAGGGAAAGCCTTCACGACAAAGCCTTCAAAATTAAAGGTTTAATTTTATGAATTTCTTTTCTCCAAGTCTCTTACAAGAATTGGCATGGGGAGTACCTTTAGCGTAGCTACTTTGTCATGGACATGATGTGTCAGCTCCACCTCAAACACTGATGAGATTCCTGAGGGTGATGTTTCTATTAACTAACAGATTTGGTCTCATAAATACTCCTAAGGTTTGGATACAATGCTCAGGGGTATCATATCCTCTTGCAACACACTGTGGCATGACTGTGAACTGAGTATAGAGTCCTGTATCTTGAAGGCAAGGGGATAAGATATCCATCTCTCAAAGCCTTGCAACTGCTTTATTCATTTCAGTCATAAACTACCTGCTGTGACATCACTTTGATGTCTTAAGCCATCCCAGAGTTCAAGGGTTGCTATTCTCAATCCCTTAACTCTTCAGACAATGCAAACATATGGGAGAAGAGATTTGTCTCACCATGCTTTTTTTGAGTCTCCCTTGTTGTCAAATAAAAATAACCTTTGTAGAGGGTTGTTTTCAACTTAATATCATGTGGGATGTGTCTTCAGTGTTGATGTGTGCAGGAATATGGACATCACCCACCAAGGCTCACTATTCCAAGCCAAGGTGTGCACTCTATAAACCCTTTGTGGCAGGCTCTCAGGGTTAAAAAAAACACCAAACAACAAACCAACAAAACCCCCAAACCAAACAAAAAAGCCCCCAACAGAGCTAAAAGTCTGCTAGAGTTGAAGAACAGGGCTAAGAAATTGTGTTCCTTCCCTTTTTGAAGCATTATAGACAAAGTCCAAAATTTAAAGCTTCTACAGAGTGTGCACCAGTAGCTATGGCCAGCATCAGAAAGGACAGCTGTGGGGGCAGAGGAGGAAGCAGTTGTGCAGCCACACACCTCACACCTTGTGTGAGTCGGTAACGAGTATGACAACCTATGGGGGTACTTGCAGGTGTGCATGAACAGAGGCAGACCTAGAAGAGAAATGGACCTTCAGCCCTTTCAACTCCTCCCCACCACCCCCAGCCTTTCCATGCTCAGGCTACACACTGTCCTGAACTCCAGGCCCAGTTCACAACTACGCTCATGCACAGAGCCCAGAACAGCAAGGCTTTGAGAGGCAGACAAAGGCCACCTGCTGCCAGGTTCCTAAAGAAGATGCAAACTGCTCTGTGTAGGTAAGACAAGACACAAAGTTGTGCAAACCTCTTTGCAATGCCCAGTCCATGCACCAAGTGTCTATTCAATGGGAGAAGAATTGTGTTTTCACAGTGCCTGCTACAGTGTACCCACAAATCAGATGGCAGCTCTCTACCTAACACTGCTATGAGTGCTACTGAGCAACAGGGAAGATTCAGAAGGTTATTGTAGTCTACATTCAATTTATTTCAGTATTTCAACTGTGCACCTGTCTTCCTAGGACTACAGTTGCAAGAAACAGTGCTCTAAGATACTATCTGACCTCCTATTTTGTTATTTTTTTATGTGCCAAAAAGCCTTACTTTTCTTGGAAAAAAACACAAGCAAACAACCCCCAAAACAAACAAACAAACCCCAGCCAAACAAAAAAAAACCAAAACAAAAACAAACCACATCCAAGACATGCTTCCCTGGAGAAGCAGCAACTTTGAAATGCCTAAGTGCATTCACGACTTACATAAGAGATGGCAATTAATAAGGGTCCAATAGCTTTGTTTTTCAATTAAAGAGACGATTAAAAGTTTGGCTCACGCTCCATGATATTGATTACTATGTGATTCACTGTTAATTACATTTAGTAAGAGGCATGAGGAGAAATGAGGAGCAGACCAAAGTTAGTTCTGTTCGACTTAGGCAGTTCACCAGGTCTATTCAGATAAAAGAAAAAAGGACGCTGAAATCCTCTCACCATTTCATCATAATTCTGTAAAATAAGCAGCCAGAAAAAGATCTCAAGTTTGTTACTGTGCAAAGTTATGAGATAGTTTCGATTTTCAAAGTAGCTTAAAGGACTGTCTAAATGACCTTGTCCCACTTGATCATCGAATTCCCTTCTCCCTGAGGCTCATCTCTCATCAATACATTATCAGTGCACAGACAGTGGTAAAAACATGCTGTACAACACCAGATTGGAGAGGACAGCACAATTAATCATTTGTTGAACACTGCTCACAAGGTTATTTGCCTTCATGATAAATAAGCAAGACGGTCAAGCAACGTGTCCCCTTTCCAACTCCATCTTTAACTTGAATGAGTTCTACTTTAAATATTGGGTGATTTATTTAAAGTTAGTACCTACAAATACTGTGCAGAGTTTTTCTAATGTTAAATGTTTGTCACTTGCACAACTCATCCCATTCATGAAAGAATAAGTTTCTCAGGCAGGTGGCTCTAGGATTCTGAGACCACACACAGCACATGATGGTAAAGGTCACAGCCCCCAGCATGTTTCAGCATGTTTATTTTCCTCCCAGCTCCATGTTTCACATTTCCTGAGCATTAGGCTGTAAAATATGTTATAGAAAACAGTAAATATTCCCTCTGCAGTAAAGTTGCAAACATCTAAGAAAAAACCCAAGCGAATAATACAAAACAAACCCCAAGCAAGTGATAATCAGTAATGTTATCAGAGACCTGAGCTATAGCTACAAACACACTATAAAACTTACTCTGAATAAGATGAAAGTAACACATGGAAAGGATGGCTTGTGAACCCACAACACATCTCAAGCTTAACACAGTTTAAGAAGTTTATCAAGTCTAACCATTCTCCTTGCTGTGTTAGGAAAACCATACATAGTATATAAACTGTTGATGTACAGAGGACTTTAACAGTGGGTAAAGGCATCTCCATTTAGTTCTGTACCCCAGCTTCTAGGATTCCAAGATAATTTTTGGGTTTTGCTTGTCCTAAGCTCATTGACATCTATTTTGCAGCGACTCCTTTCCCTCCCATGCACTGCTCTGCCAGAGCTGTACCTGACCCCCAGCATCATTCGGCGCAGTTCAGCGACCAGGTGCAGAGGGCTCTTCCAGCGCAGGGGGCTGCAGCTGCAGGTCTGGAAGCGCCCACACCCAGGGCAGTGTCACCTCTCTCTTCCCAGGTCACGGAGGACCCCAGCGGCAGAAAAGGTTTTCTGCTAACTGCTCCCACAATAGACAAGCTGACTGTCCTTGTGTGCCCCCTTTCTTAACAGGCTTTAACCGCTTGTTAACTCCTGAGCGGACGCCTCTGGTCCTACCAAAGTGAGCCTGCTATGACAAGAATTCCTTACAAAACAACATAACCAAAACACCACTCCCTACGTTTTCAGATGCTCCTTCAAAGGCAGGAAGCAAAAGCCCTGCGGGAGGTACCGGGGAACAGCCGGCACATTCCCGTGCCTCCCACCAAGCCCGAGGGGCAGCTCTCACAGCTACCTGCAGCTCCCTGCGCCCCACGAGGGCACCATCACTGCGGCCGCAGCTCCTCAAGCGACAAGTGCCCTGCACGGCCGTGCCTGATGAGCATCCCCTCCTTCGTCCCCATCCATCCCTTTCGCGGCCATTCCGACCCACCCGGGCCAGACCCGCGGGGAAAAGCGACCACGACCCCGCCGCCCGTCCCGGACCTCTACCTCCTCCGCCGCCGCGGTGCACCTTGACCAGCACCTCCGCCCGGCCGCCCGCTCTCAGCTCCCGCCGCAGGTAGAGCCGCCCCGATGTCCTGTCGACGGCCACGGCAGTGTTGCCGGGAGAGGCCAGCTCGAACCAGCCGCCGGCCCCACGGTCTCGGCTCCGCGGCACGGTGAAGACGGTGTCGCCCACCCTCGCCCCGGGGGGCAGTCGGGCCGTGTAGCGCCGGGCTCCGGGTCCCGGCGGCTGCAGCGAGCGCG